>BJBW01009847.1:0-38497 GCA_004320125.1 Scolopax mira
AGCAGAGGGGGAGAGTGACCTCCCTCCACCTACTGGCCATACTCTTCCCTACGCAGCCCAGGATCCCATTGGCCCTCTTGGCCACAAGGGCACACTGCTGGCTCATGGAGAGTTTACTGCCCACCACTCCTAGATCCTTCTCCTCTGAAGTGCTTTCCAGCAGGTCCACCCCTAACATATTGGTGCCTGGGGTTCTTTCTCCCCAGGTTCAGGACCCTACACTTGCCCTTGTTTAACTTCATGAGGTTCTTCTCTGCCCAGCTCTCCAGCCCGTCCAGGTCACACTGGATGGTGGCACAGTTCTCTAGAGTGTCAGCCCCCCTTCCTAGTTTGGTATCATCAGCAAACTTGCTGAGGATACACTCTGTCCCCTTGCCCAGGTCATTGATAAATATGTTAAACAAAACTGGACCAAGTATTGACCCCTGTGGGACACCACTGGATGTCATGGAAAACCTCAGGGGAGCCCATAGGAGAACCGTGGCACTCTTCCTTACTGAGGTTTGCATTTGCCAAGGAAAATGGCTATTTCACACCATTTACTGGGGGTTCTTTGAGCTTCCCCAGGCTCCCTGCAGTAGGAATGGGCTCTTCCTCCCTGTCCCAGCCCTGGCTGATGGTGTCACTCTCTGTTGCTCTCTGCAGTGGAGCCGGAGTTCAAGTATGTTGGGAACATGCATGGGAACGAGGTGCTGGGCCGGGAGCTGCTGCTGCAGCTCTCGGAGTTCCTGTGTGAGGAATACCGCCGGGGCAACGAGCGGATCACTCGCCTCATCCACGACACGCGCATCCACATCATGCCCTCCATGAACCCTGATGGGTACGAAGTGGCTGCCAAGCAGGTACCAGGCAGCGATCGCCTCCTCCAGCTGGGCAGGGGCAGAAAGCCCTTCAGATCCCTGTGGGATCCCCTTCCCTGCACCTTTTGAGAGGAGTGATCCTCCCTCTCCCTGCCCTGCCAAACCCAGCCCCCTCAACTGGCGTTGCTCCTCACCCCCTGTGCTAAGGGCTCACACTGCAGGTCCTGTCCCAGGTGGCCCTGACAGGTGATGGAGAAGGCTTCCTACACCTGCCTTGCTCTCCCAAGAAGTTATTTGTCATGGGAGGGTCACTGCAAACCCCCTGCCCTGGGCTGGAGAAGCTGAATGCCAGAGCAGACCGGGACATGAGGGCTGGGGCACAGGGAAGCCCTCTGGTCCTCGCCCAAAACCTCACCCATTCCTTTGTGCCTAGACTTTGGGGGGGTATTTTATTCACACCTCTTTCAGTTGAGGCAGATTGTTTATTTGGTTGTGCCTTTCTCTATGGCCCCGGGAAATGAAGGTATAGTTACTGACTTTCCCTGTCAGAACCAATACTCTTTATTCTCCTGCCAGCGATACCAGATGTCCCTGCTGCCCCGGCACCCACCCTGCCTGTACTCACCCCCGGGATGTGCTTTTGCCCCGCAGGGCCCAGACAGCAACGGGTACTTGACGGGAAGGAACAACGCCAACGGAGTGGACTTGAACCGCAATTTCCCCGACCTCAACACGTTCATGTACTACAGCGGGGAAATCAGCGGGCCAAACCACCACATCCCGCTGCCCGACAACTGGAGAAGCCAGGTAAGGGCCTGGGAGGCTGCAAGAGCTACAGCATCCTCTTGGCGTGGCCCAGCACCCAAGCAAATACTCTGTCCTTCGCCTCACGGGTTGCTTTTCTCCTTCCCCGTGCCTCCTGCGTGCAGGGAGAGGATGTCACCCTGCCCTCTGTCACTGCCAGCGTCGCGGCCAGCCTGGGGAGAAGGTGGCAATGCTCAGGGCAGAGGAGGTGCTGGCTGAAGCCTGTGCCTGGGGTTTTGGTGCTGCATGGGGAGAGCTGCGGCGGGGTACGCCCCGGAGGAGCCAGCTCGGCGCGGGGGGACGGGCGATGGAGGACGGAAGAGGCTGGAGGGCTGACGGGGGTTGGTGTGACCGCAGCAGCAGCAGCAGCTGGGGCAGAGGAGGTTGAGGTCTCCTCCCCCGTCCCCGTCCCTCTTGCTCCTCGCAGGTGGAGCCGGAGACCTTGGCCGTGATCCAGTGGATCAGCGGCTACAACTTCGTGCTCTCGGCCAACCTGCACGGCGGGGCGGTGGTGGCAAATTACCCCTATGACAAGTCCCAGGACCAGCGGCTCAGGAGCCACCGGCGCACGGTCAACACCCCTACTCCCGATGACAAGTTGTTCCAGAAGGTGAGTAGGGCCCCCCGGGTGCCCCGGGGCAGGTGCAGCATGCGAGGGCTGGCCAGGAGGTCCGGGTCACTGCTCCTGCAGGAGATGAGCCAAGAAACGTGCTGGAGATAACCATTAGCTGGTGGTTCTGCCAGCCACCGTGAGCCTCGGCAGGGCAGTCCCTCTCTCAGCCAGTCCCACCACACAGACAGGCCAGTCTTAACCCTCAGGAGCCCCTTCTTCATCCACGCCGTGCTAGGGTTCCCTGTAACCCCAGTATCACCAGTATCTTCAGTACCACCCTGCTCTTTCAGAGCTGAAGCCTGCCCCCAGCTTTGCTGCACCATCGTAGCATGGATATGGGTTACTTTCCCAGAGAGGTGGCAGGGTCTGGCTGGGGGTCTGCTGAGAGCAGGACAAGGGAGGTGGGTGCCCAGAGGGGGCTTGTAGATGGCGAAGAATAAGGAATTCAATGAAAAAGCACCGGGAGCCCAGGCAGACATCATGGGGTACATCAGTATGTGCCGCTGATGCTGCTCACACTGGCTGAAGCCTGTGGGTTTTCTCCATTGTTAAAATGCCCCAGAAAACAGTGCCTTCATTCACTGCTTCCATCAGGAAATACCCAGCACAAGAAAAAGCAAGTCTGCGTTAGAACAGTTAATGAGAAAAATAAGTCTGAGCTGGAGCTCAGCCTTCTCTGGCAGCAGAGGCCTGCCAGGACCTGCTGGGATCAGGGCTGCGCTCGAACCCAGATGCAGAGAGGCTGCTAACAATGAGGCGTAGGCTCACGATACCCTCATGGCCTCAGAAGTCAGAAATGTAGTGAAGTCACTGTTTTCCTGCTGGCAGAATGAGATTACACCAGCATCTGCACCACCATACAAGAGCATAGCGTTTGCATTAGAAAACACTAACAATGATCTTTATTAAACTGTGTCTTTCAGAAAGCTGGATGCAGTGTCCCAATTTCAGCCCTGCCTTCATGTCTAAAAATAAGTGATAATCTTAATAAGAGCAATAAACAAGTGGTTGCCAGGACCAGAAGGTGCCCGAACCATTTCCTAATACAAATTCCCCTGATGTATATGGTTTTTGCATCAGGACTAATACTGGTTACTTCTCCTCCCGTATCTGCTCCCCTTGTTAGTGCCATTTGCTGTGTGGGGCCCAGCAGGGATGGTGCTGAGCGCCCCTGCCTGGGCTCGCTGCCCTCACTCCCCCTCATCTTGTGGGGGCAGGGAAGGAGCCGCCCGAGCCATCAGCCACCCTCCAGATGTCTGCTCTTCCTCCTCCACCTTCATCTCCCCACATTTCATACAGGTCCTGGCCACATCGTGTTGTATCTCCTGGCAGTAAAATGCAGGAACTCTCTCCTCTCTGACTTCCCTCCCAGGCTCCCCAGCAAAGCCTGTGGAAGAGAGGGATGTGCCCGGAGCCGGGCAGGGTCCGGAGCGGTGGCTGATAGCCGCTTTCTCTCTCTAGCTGGCCAAGACCTACTCGTATGCCCATGGCTGGATGCACCGTGGCTGGAACTGCGGGGACTACTTTGCCGATGGCATCACAAATGGGGCATCCTGGTACTCGCTCAGCAAAGGTAAGGGCTGGACAGGAGAGCACCACCCGCTGAGAGGTGCTGAGCTGGAGAGAGGGAAAGGGATAGATGAGACACCTCGGGCCAGGACGGGCCGGGGAAGGCAACAGCACCATTCTGGTGTCTGCATCTCTGGCTGGGAAATGGCTTGGGAAGACTGAAAGTGACTTGGGAAAGAACCGCAGAAGTACCTGAGGACTTCAGAGACCTGCTGTGTGCTGCTGGAGGAAGGAAACATCTATCTGTTAGTGTATCTGAAAATGCTACAGCATAACTCCATTGAGACCCAAAACTGCAGCTAAAGGAAAGACATTTCTGGTAGCTGCTGGCTCCCCAAAAGTCTAGTTTAAAAAGATGTGGCGAAGAAACTGAAAATCAGCAAATTGGGCTAGAAAAAAGATTGGAGAGCAGCTGGAAAGGGACCCACGGTCCCTGAGGTACCAAACCTTCCTGAACTTCTGAAGGCAGAGTAGTGAATGATCTACTGAAGGAGAGCCACACAGGGAGGAGGCTGCACTGGGGGGGGGGCTCTAATCACACTGTCGTGGAGGGAGAAGGTTGGAGCAAGGGGGGAAAGCAAGATGGTTGTGGCAGAAAATAGGCATTGGCCAGGACGCCTGGGCCACTGGAGTGGGGAGGGAAGGGGGCCTCGCATTCCCCTGGCCATGGGCTCTTCTTCTCCTCCAGGCATGCAGGACTTCAATTACCTCTACACCAACTGCTTTGAAATAACCCTGGAGTTGAGCTGCAATAAGTTCCCCCCTGAGGAGGACCTGGAGAGGCAGTGGATTGCCAACCGGGAGGCGCTGGTTGCGTTCATTGAAGAGGTAAGGGGTTAGTCCTGGGACCTGCAGGTCTTCTCCTCTGGCCCCGACACATCCCACTCTCATCAAAGAAGGGGGTTAAGTGGTTCAGCTTCGTTAAGCCCCAGCGGCATAAGGTGAGATAAATCTCAAGGTCCGTATAGAAACATTTATTAGTGTCCCACGGTGATTAGTATGGGTTGTAAGGAGTCCACGGTAACTGGTTAGGCATAAACCAAATCATGGCAAGGGGTGAGGTGTGTCTCGTGTTACTTAACAACAGGTATACAACAGCTTATGGCAGGTGGTGCTTAAGGTTGTTGCTTAACAACTCTAACGGTTACTTAACCAAAGGGAAAAGAGAAACTGAGGGATAGGGAAAGGAAAAGGCAGAGAAAAAGCCAGAGATAAAGAGATCACCAGTCCTGGTTCCTGTGTCTTTTTCAGGGAATCTTCCCAGGCATAATCATCTTCTTTCTTGGAAAAACCTTCCCGAGTACGGTCTTATTTATTCTCCCCAGGTGTACTTATTTTCCCCATTTATGTTTGCTGACTTAGCACAGTCCACCCCCCTCGCCAAGGTCGTCCTCGTCGCAGGTGTGTGTGGCACAGCTTGGGTGAGGAGCTGAGTGCCACAGTCATACCTGCCCAGCTATATGATCTCTATAATCTTCATTAGCATATGCAGGGGTGTGCATTTTGCGGGTAACGAGGCAAAGGTCACTTATTGGATGTAACGGCCTCAAGAACAGACAACTAGCAAGCTCCCCAGACGGGTGGCAGAACTATCTTGTCTTCACGAGGCACTCCTCCCACTGCTTTTCAGGAGCCTTGCCAGCTCTCGGAACACCAGGCCTGCATTATTTAATCCCTTGCGAGTGTTTGAGGCTTGGAGGGCCTTCTCCTCCTCTTCAGGGAATTTACAGGCTGTCTCTTACAGGCCCCTGTGGCCCCCAGCCCTGGTGGTAGGGGACTAATGGGACCTGGGAGTACAGGGGTGGAAAGGAGGTGGTCACGGAGCTCACTAGGTGCTCTAGTTGGTAAGCTTCAGGAAGGCTGTTGCGCTGTGGGCTGGCTCTGTCGAGGAGAACCAGGAGATCCAGGGGTCTGGGGAAAGGTGGGGTTGTCCCCAGAGCTCCAACCTCCTCCAGTGCTCAGCAAGACCCTCCTGAGCAATGGAGTGTCCTTGACCCGACAGTCTGTTTCCTTTCCTGCAGGTTCACCAGGGCATCAAAGGGATGGTATCAGATGAGAACAACAATGGCATTGCAGGAGCAGTGATTTCTGTCCAGGGAATCAGCCACGACATCACCTCTGGTGGGTTGTTGCTCCCCTTGCATGCTGTCCCTTTGGGATACACCTTTTGGGTGTGTGGGAGGAGGTCAGCAGGTGAGGCTACACTATGTGTGGCCAGCACAGTTTGCTTCCAAAATCACGAGCTGTGAGAAATGTGCCCGTGGGTGCTGGACCAGGGAGGGCTTAAGAAAGCTTAGGAAAGAAAAAAGAGAGAACTGGAATGCAAACCTTATTGTGAGGGTCTTCAGAAAGTCAGCTCCAGTGTAATCTGAGAAAAAGAAGAAAATGTATAACCAAAAAGAAGATTGAGGGAATCAGGGGGAATAATCTACTCAAGTGTCTAAGCAGCCACAGAGCTGAGAAAGTCGATAGCGAACATGAGGGCAGAACAAGGTGAAAGCCTGAAAGTGCAAGCCAGACACATTCAGAGTGGGAATGAAGTGCCATGTTAGTTTATCCAAGTCGTGGTAGTTTCTCCTTTGCTGGCTGATTTTAACCATCTTTTCATAAACAGTTTTCCAACCAGACCAGACATTAGACTGGCTGCAGAAAATAACCGATATTCCAGTTCTCCAGAGGCTGGACTGTGAAATCATTAAAGTTCCTTCTGGCTGTAGCTCTGTGACTCAGTGACACTCAAATATTTGGTGCTTATTGTGCCAATCTATAGGAAAGAGGAGTGTGCAGGAGGTCACAGAGTTGTGGAGCTGCTGGCTGCAAGAGCCTTCTGGGGTCTCCTGTCCAAACTCCTGCTTGGAGCAGGATTGTCCCCAACATGACTCTGCTCAGCCACCGCTCCCTCCAGCCCGTGCTCACTGACCCCCAAGGATGGAGGTGTCTCAGACTCTCCGCTGTCCAGGGCCTGTCCTCCCTGATAGACCCTGAAGCTCCCAAGGTGCCCTCTCTGGCCGCTGCCCCTCCATGTATTGCTTGGCACCGCTCAGGGGAGTTGGGCTCCATCACTGTTGTAGCTGCCCTTCAAGTAGGGGCCAGCTGTGAGCAGATCCCCCTCCGCCTGCTCCCAGCCCAGCTCTCCCTGTGGGACCTCAGCTCTCCCCGTGGGTCAGGAGCTCTGGTTCTCTCACACCCCTCTTGACCTGGGGGCACCAAAACTGGAGAGTGTCCACGTGCAGCCTCCCTGGGACTGAACAGAGGGAGAAAATTATTCCCTTTGACCTGCCAGGCGCCCTCCCTTTGTCCTTTGGAAGCCCCTGACTCACATATGTCTCACTCATACCAATTAGCCCCATTCATACCAATTAGCCCCACTTAAGCCAAAGTGACAGAAGGTGCCTGTAATGGTTACTCGGATTTGCGATACCTATCCAGTTCCATAGGTGGGAATATACTCAAATTGTGTAAGGAATCCATAATGTGCTGTTGCCTCACCGTTGGCCGTCCCCTGTCCCTAACCCCCTGTCCCTAACCACACCAGCTCCTGGGGCTCCTTACGCAGAGAGAATTGGGAGGAGGGTTGAGGGGAGGCAGATGAGCTGATGAGCAATTAAAACCTTGCTGATAACCCAAATGTGGCAAAATCATATATATCAGGAATTAAAGATTGCGTTAGGTGCCAGGGGTCAGACGGGAGCTGTGATGGCCCTGAGGGCTGCTCTCACCTGGCTGGCCAGTGCCCGGACTTGCAGCCTCCCTGCTCGGGCACAGCCCATGCTGCTGCACCGTCCCCTTTTGCTTGGTGCTTGTTTGCAGACTCACTCCTACGCTGTGGCACTAAGGAGACATCTCACGTGGTCTGCCATTGTGAACCCAGCCTCCCAGTAGCCAGCAGATCTGGAAGGCAGGCCAGAAATTGCCTGGGTTTTGAAGGCTGCACGTCCTCAAGGAAGCACGCTCAGCAAGAGCTACTGCAACAGCTTTTGCTCTGCTCCCTGTGCATCCTGAGGGCTTCCTCTTCCTGTCTTGTGTTCCAGGTGACATGGGGGATTATTTCCGGCTGCTGC
The DNA here is from genome assembly GCA_004320125.1 of Scolopax mira. NCBI lineage: Eukaryota > Metazoa > Chordata > Aves > Charadriiformes > Scolopacidae > Scolopax > Scolopax mira. Next base: position 7,848 of record BJBW01009847.1, read on the forward strand.
TGCCTGGCACTTACACTGTCACAGCCTCCGCAGAGGGGTACCAGCCCCAGACAGTGACAACAACCGTGGGCCCAGCGGCACCTTCACTGGTGAGTCACTTGGTGTCTCCACGTGTCTTCAGCCCAGGGTGAGAGAAATGCCGTGGAGCGGATGTCTAGTGAGCAGCAGAGGAAGGAGATGGGATGTAGAGCGTTGCCAGAGGGTTCAGGACACACTGGGTCTTGCTGTGGCAGACACAGGGCTCCCAGCAGAGAAGAACAGGGTGAAGGTAATGCCATGCGCCTCTCGATTCCTTACTGGGGGCTTACTGGGCTGCTCTGCCAACGCCTGTGCCCCTCTGCCTCCTGGCCATGGGGAGAGCCCCTGGCTGCTCGGGCTGCTGCTCTCCCTGTGTCCTCCAGGACGTGATAACGTGGAGGTGGCATCTCTTCCCTGAGGCTCCGTTACCCCCTCGGCTCTGTGGCGTTCAGTGCTCTGCTGTCATCTCCATCCTGCCTGGAGCCAAGCACATTATCAAACTCACAGCAAGGGGCTGAGGTCCGCCCTTTCTGCTGGGAGCACCCAAGACAGGTGGGGACTGGGTGCCAACAAAGAAGAGCCAAACACCTTTGGAAGATGAGCTGAAACCAGGTGGTCTTGAGAGCACTGCGGCCCCTACAGAGCCCTTCCGAGGGCTGAACAGCTAGAAATCAGTTATAAAAACAGTGGGTGGTGATCCCTGCCCCTGCTGCTGCCTTGTGAACATAGTGGTCCTGCAGATGGAGCCTCCTCTGAGAACCAGCAAGAACACCCCAGCATCCTGGCCCATCGTGCAGCGTGCTGATCAGGCTCTGCTGTAAATACACTGCTGGATTCTCCCACCCTCCGTCCCTCCCTCCCACCCTAGACAGCCTCTGAAGTTCTTCCAGAGCTGCCCTTTTCTCAGGATTAGAAGCCTTCTCATTTTCATCCTAAATTTATTTACGGTCAGTTTATCCCTATTTGTTCTTATGCCAAGGTTGCACTTTAAATAGCCCTTCTTCTTCCCCGGTTTTTATTCTCTGAAGTATTTATAGAGAGTCGTCAAGCCCAGTCCCAGCCTTTGTTTTGCTAGGTTAAGCACCCAGCTCTTTGGCTTTTCCTTCTAAAATAGATTTTCCTTTTACCATGTTACCGTAGCAGACTGATTTGTTCCCTCATGGCCTGATCTCTGCAGATCTCCCCTCACAGCAGCCCTCCTGCCCGTTTCCTTCTGCCCCTGCAGCACCTCCCCTACTCACTATTCCCCCCTCCCGTCCCTTCCCCAGGAAGCCCACGCAGCCCCTCTCCAGTTTCACCTTTCTGTGTGGCCTCCCTGTTCCCCTGAGGCTGGGTCCTGCTCCTTGTCTCCTGTCCCTCTCCCTCTTCTAACGGTTCTCGTGGCTGTGGTGGATGGAGGTCTCTTCCCTGCTCGGTTTTTTGCCTGGATCTACTAGAAGCCACTGGTTGCTGAACGACTGATTAGGCAGGATTTGGCTAATGAGATGGAATGGAAAAAGGGCTGTCTGTCCTTTTAATACACAAAAAGTATTCTGTCTATTCAATATTATCAGAGCTGCAAAGCAATACTTTTCCTCTATTCTCTGGTAAGAAAAGAAAGAGCACAGCTCATCTTCCAAACCCTACTAGGACATCGCGTTGCCACAGGAGCAACTCTCTGCACAAGATACAGAGCTGATTGCTGGTACATTTTCTACAGAAAAAAAATAAAAAATAATATGTTTCCAGTTGATTTAAGCACTGAATCCCCACTGTATCGTAACACTGGCTGAGGCCTCCTATTTCTTGTCTTGGCTCAAGAGTCATCCTCAAAGGCTGGTCCTTCATGGTTCGGAGGCAGGTCCTGCAGAGCCCTGAGCCAGCAGAGCACACACACACACTGTTACACGGTTGTTTTTGTTCTTCAGGTGCATTTCCAGCTCAAACAAGATGTGGTGAGGAAGCCCCCAGAGCGTAAAGCCTCAGGCACACGCACGAACAACAAAGCCCATCAGAAGAAGGTAGTGCCAAGAGCCACCCGCCAGCGGACCCAAAGATGAGGCCAGCTCACTGGGCTGAGAGCTGGGGGAAGCCCTTTGTACGAGGCCTGGCTGATGACTCCAGCCAGTGAACTTTCCAACAGTCCAGCGTGAAACTAGCCCAAATTATTAGGTTATTAAATGAGGAAATATTTAATCCCTGAGCAAATCGCAAAGTCATTCACAACAAAAGATGCTGGAGCTGCAGTTCCCCGGGCAGCGTGTCCGGAGCTGCTCAGCTCCTTTCCTGGACCCGCTCCCTTTACTCCTGGACTCGGTCCCTACAGCCCACATGAGGTGCCAGACACTGGTGCACAGCAGAGAGGATGAACCCAAGCCCTGGTCTCTGCTGCACCCACAACCTGGGCACTAGTCTTCTGAGTGTGAGTGCCATCCTTCTCCTGCAGGTAAGGATGGGTGCTGACCACCCTGAGGTTAGGGGGAGGTCAGTTTTAAAGCAATCACGGTGATGTGACCAGCTCTGAATGGAGTTTGTCCCACAGGTAGCACAGCTCTGGCTGGCTGGCAGCACCAGAAATGGGAATGCTGCACTGGGAGGTGGTGGTCCAAGGTCATCATCTGGCTGGTGATTTAACGTGTATCTTGATGTGCAGATGGGACTATCTGGTAGCTGGTTTGGATTATCTGCAGTCAGACGGGCTGAAGCGATACAAGCAAAGGATTATCCGGTCTCCTTATGTCTTCAGCTCCCAACCAGATGGCTCGCTGAAGGCTCTGCTGTAGCCAACACAAACTATTAGTCTGGGCGCAGGAGCAGCTACGTGAGGGCTGACGACCGGTGAGAAGGAGTGAGCGAGGCCGGTGGTTTGATATTCCTTTGAGACAAATTCCCTGAACCTTGGTCCTGTCAGTGTGCAACAGGGACGTGCTTGATGCCAGCAGCGTGCCCTGCAGGTACAGCAGGAGCCATTTGAGCTGGAATTGGGTTAGAGAAGAAGCGACCCATAGCTCAGTGAGGGGGGGTGCTACAGGCTGGGCCTTAAAATGCTGCTTGGGGAGCATCTCTGTCTGGGCAGGTTTGGAGTGGAAGCACGAGTGAAACAAAGCTGGTTATTGGCTTAAGCAGGTGAAACCTCTCTAGCGTTCTTCATACAAAATAAATAACTCCAGAGGAATAAGCACTCCCACCCACGTGCACCACACGGTGGGGTGAGTTATCCCAGTCCCCCCCACAGAGCCCTCCAGGGCCCCGGCTCTCGCCACATCCCAAGCCTGTCCAAAAAGTGTCCCCCAGACGTCCCCTTGCGCCCCTTTTGCAAACATCTCTTCATTTCTTGTGAGCAACCTCTACTGCCAGACTGCAGAGCAACGTTCTGCACCTCGTCCCTCCCCGTCACCTCCTCCTCTCTCTCTGCTCCAGGATGCCAGTGGCATTTCCAGCCTGAGCCACACACACTCCTGTAGCTCTGCCTGCAAATGAGCTCGTTCTCTGTCAGGCATGTTCCTGCAGAAGCAAAGCAAACTGTCCCTCGGAGGGTGTCTCTTGGGGCTATTGCACCAACGTGCAGAAATGCTGCTGCACTTGACCTTGGCTGTGGGTGACTTCGGTCTGCAGAGTCCGGTGTGGGCTGGAGACACCGACCAGCTCCGCATTTCAAACAAAGCTGAACTCAGATTCTCTTCTTTTTTTATCTTTTGGTGGCAGAAGGAAGGGAAAAAGGAGGGTGAGGCTGAGATGTTCAAACTCCAGTGTGGTTTGACACCTCTTCCCCTGGCCAAGCCCAGCAGCGTTACTCCAGATGATGGACCCTTCTGCCAGTGTACATGCACCCAAAAGATGTCCTGGTGGACGTGCAGGTGGGATGAAAGTGGCCAGACCGTGTCCCACAGCCTGGCCCCATGCAGGACACAGAAGGGTCTGCTGTCACCATGTGTCCCACCCAGAAGATACTGCTGCACCCAACCACGGTACCATGGCTGATGGCTGAGGATGTCTATGAAGCTGAGAGGAAGGAAAGGTCTCCCAGAATTAGGAGGGCTGGATTAGCCTTCGGGTGGCTCGTTCAGCTGGGCATTCCCTGAACAGGGTGATGCTCATGCTGCACAGAGCTGCCCACGCCGCCCGCGTCCCCGCAGTGTCGCAGATCCCCTCGCTCAGCCTGCTGGCTGCAGGGCTGCTCTCATGTTGCCCTCTTGTGGTCCTAGAAAACGTAGGACCATCTCAGTTCCCCTTACGGTCCGGGGCAGATTTCAGAGGAGGGGGATTTCTTCTCTGGAACTGGGCAGCCAGCCCAGGAGATCACATCACTCGCCCTCGGAGGCTGCTGTGGGCTGGCAGTGCAGCAAAAACACTAGAGTCTCAGTCACAAGCCTTTTCCCCACGCAAGAGGGCTTCTAGGAGATGATACACCCTTCTGGAGGACTCTGTCTCTGGGCTGGGATTTGTCCAGCTCATTCTCCTCCCAGCTCTAAATATTTTTGTGTTGGACACTTTGGTAAAGCTCCACTTGGCCACGGCCAAGCTCTCCATGTGAGAACAGGGTTACAAAATGTTTCCGAGGCAGCACTCTCTGAAGCACGCCTCTCAAAGGCTTGCCATGAACTTAGACCCCAGTTTTGCAAGAAGCATGGCCTAAAATTGGCCCCAGACCTTTGGACATAACATCTGCAATGCAGTCATTGTGTGTTCTTTTGAAGTTTCACTTGAGGCAAAAGCAGTTGACAGGTTTGTCAGAAGACACAGTGAACAGTCAATCCTCCCTGTCCTCTCTGGGCCACTCATGGTTTTGTAGACCTCTTTCCTTCACCCTGTGTCCTTCTTCCAAGCTGAAGAGCCCCAACCTACATGATTGTTGGCTGTTTCCCTAGCTCTGAGCACCCTAACTGCCTGCCTCTGGACCTTCTTCCTTTCTCATTTACCCTTTCTGAGGTGAGGGGACCAGAACTGTGTGCAGGCACTGGGGAAATGTGAAAAGGCTGAAACCAGGCCCAGAAGAATGAACCAAAACTCTCACAAGCAAGACCTGCCAGGATCATGGGATGAGCAGGAACAGCAGTGGGGAGGGCACATGGGACTCTGTGCATGCTTTCTGGGGCTGACTTAAAGGAGGCAGAAAAAGGGACAATACAAATAGCTGAACTCAAAGAGTGAGGCAGTTTTTGCTGCAGGCATCAGCAGAGGTGGGTTGGTCATGGCAGTGACCTGAAAGGCTGTAGGAGGGACCAGAATGATGTAAAAAGGCTTAAAACCTGCATCAGCAGGTTTTGGACACCTCAACCCAAGAGAGATCTGGAGGTGCTGGAGTGGGTGCAGACGAGGCAACGAAGCTGGTGAAAAGCCTGGAGAATAAATCTTATGAAGAACAATTGATTGAAGGAGCTGGAGCTGGTTAGTTTGAGGAAGAGGAGGCTGAGGGGAGACCTCATCACTCTCTACAACTACTTGAAAGGACATTGTAGAGAGGCTGGTGCTGGTCTCTTCTCACAGTAATTAGCGATAAAACAAGAGGCAATGGCTTCAAGGTGCAACAGGGGAGGTTTAGAGTGGACATTAGGGAACAATTCTTCCCAGCAAGAGTGGTCAGAGGCTGGAAGAGGCTGCCCAGGGAGGGGGTTGAGTCACCATCCCTGGAGGTGTTTAAGAGTCGTTTAGATGTGGGGTTGGGGGATATGGTGTAGGGAGAACTTTGTAGAGTGGGGTTGATGGTTGGACTCGATGATCCCAAGGGTCTTTTCCAACCTGAACGATTCTGTGATGCTAACTTTGAGCTCAGAGGACAACACCTACACCCTGTGGCAGGTGGCATCAATTCCTCAGCTCCAGCAAAACAAGTAACTGTACGTGGAAGGGCAGAGCCACCAGCCCCCTGGGCAGGTTGGGACCCCTGCCCATGGCATGGAGCTGTGCCCACTGAGCGGGTCCCTGTCTCGGGAGCAGAGGGGGAGTCGGGTGCCCAGACCAACACCACTCCGACAGCACGCCCCACTCCTGGCTGGTGGCAAGCTGAGTGGGATTGGGTGGTTGCCATGGAGAAGTGTACGAAATGCACAAACAAGTTGCCAAAGCAGCAAGAACCACTCCGGGGGCTTTGCAGTGTGTTGCTGAGGGATGGCATCCCTTGGGGCATGGAGGCTTTTTTTGGCCTGCCAGGAAAACGAGTGTGGAATGTACTGCTCTTGGTGTGCCTGACCTCTGCCTGAGGCGCTCCTTGTCAGGCACCTGGAGGTTTTTTCAATTTGTTTTTCTCCGTCTTGGGGCTCTGGGGTGATCTCAGTGTGTATGGACGGTGCGGACCCTCTCACCAACCACTGCCGAAGCTGAAGCCCACAAGGCTGCACGAAACCCCCCAGAGAAGGCAGCACTGGGGAGGGGAACCCCGGTGCTGCTCATGTCTGCGAGGCAGCGGCAGAAGTCGGAGAGGTTTTCCATCCCCAGCTGCTCCCGGGTGCTCTGCCAGCACTCCGGCGCGGGGGCACGGCAGCTACGGGGGTGGGTGCACCCCGGTTAGTGTTTGAGGAACCTACAACAACTTATGGCTGTTTAGACAATTATTTTATCACCCAGTGACCCCTCCCCACTCGGGAAGGGGAATCGGGACAAACAAGGAGACACGAGGGTTGAAATGTAAATAGGTTTAATAGGATAGGACTAGATAATTAACGTCCATAACACTAAAGAACCATTATTGATCCTGATACCAATATAAAATATAGAAGGATCGTACTCTGCCCCTTCTCTCAGCAGAAGCCGTGCTCTCCCAGCGGGGACAGCAAGTGCCTGGCGGCTTCGGGAGGAGGGAAGGGCTCAGAGGCTGGAAGGGCTCAGGATCCCAGCCATGGAGGGAGAGAGAACTTCTCAGCAACGTCCTAATTTACATGGAATGTGAGGCTCCAGGTATGAAATAACCCTGTTGGCAGCTCCAGTGCCTGGGTCCCGCGCTCACCCCGTCTCCGGACCCGCAGAGCTGGCGGTACAGGCAGTGCTTTCAGAGGAGACCCTGCCCAAAAGGCAAATCACTGACACAGAAATGACTCCTGTGCTGCTCAAACCCGGACAGCCCCACGTCCCCGCACCCGCCTCCACGCGGGGTGTCCCCGGGGGGACGCCTGGCGGCCGAGCGGTGCGGCCCAGGGCGGGTGTCCCCCTGTCACCCCAGGCTGCGGGCCAGGCCCCCTCCGAGCAGCTCCGGTTCGGCCCGCCGGCCCTGGCCGCTGCCTCCGGGGCGGGCCGCGGGGCCGGGCGGGGCCCTGCGAGGCCGGGCGGGCGCTGGGGGCCGGGCCGGCCGGGGCCCGGGCGGGGCTGGGCGGCCCGGCGTTGGGGGGGGGGGGTAGGCGGAGGCGGGAGCGAGCCCCGCAGGGCCGGAGCGGTCGCTGCGCCCAGAGCGGGCCGGGAGAAGGTAGGGACCCGCCGAAGCGGCGGCGGGAGGGGGCAGCCGGACGCTCCCTGCTTCGCCGCCGCCCGGCCTTGCCGGCTGCCGAGCCGAGCCGCCCCCTTCCCCCCCCGCCGGCCCCCCGTCCTGCGCGCCGCCGCCCGGCCTCTGCCTCCGCCGGGCCCGACCCCCCCGGCCTTTGCCTCAGCCCGGCGCTCCCCGCCCGCCCGCCCCCTCCTGCCCTCGCACCCCGGGACCGACACCCTCTGACCGCCGAGGCCCGGCCTGCCCCGGGGGCTACCCTGGGCCGCGCTGGGTGCGCCTGGCTGGAGTGCTGCTAGCCCGGGCCGGTGCTGCTAGCCCGGGCCGGTGCTCTCCCCTCGCCGTGGCCCTCCAGCCCTGCCCGCCCAGCTGGGCGCTCTCTGCGCCCCGCGGCTCCATCCCACCGTGCCCCGGGAGCGTTTTGGGCGCCTCCTCGTCACGGAGCAGCCGTGGGGTAGGGTGGGAGCCACCCGTCTGCTCCCCGTATTGCGGCTGTCGGGGTTTTGGCCGAGGGAGCCGTGCCCGAGCAGCCGGGGGTGGCTCGGGGTGGCCTGTGGCCGGGAGTAGCCGGCGTTGCCTGGGCAGCTTGGCCCTCCATAAACGGCGCGGGCATCCTGGGCCTGGGGCGGTTTGTTGCCGAGAGGCTGGGGCGGTGGCGTGGGCGAAGGGGGTGGCACAGGTGGCTGCACCCAGGGAGCAGAAGCAGCAGGACGCAGCTGGGTGCCGACACGCCAGGGTGCTCCTCTGAGAGCGTCTGCCAGAGAAGAGAAACTCCTGAGGGCTCCCTCCCGTCCTCACACCAGCAAACGCAGACCCCTCCGTGTCGCTGCCAGCCCGACGCTGTCCCCTTGAGCTTTATCAGAGATGAGCTGGAGGGGCCTCCTCCGGTTGCCTTGCCCCTCCTGCTCCTCTGCTCACCCTTTTACTGATCTCATCCTTGACACAATTTGGCCTCCAAGTTCAAACACCTCTGCTGCTCTTCTGGGGTTTGAAATACCCACCCTACCCCTGTGCTTTCATGTCTCGTTCTCCCTGCCGTAGCACCTAGGAAGCCTCTAGTTGTGTTGTAAGCATTAACATCTGCTCTGAGGTTTGTCGTGTTTCCATGACTTTCAGTTCCTTCTGAAAGGGCTCTCTCTTTCCTCTTTTCCCTTTGCCTCTGCCATTCTCTCCTTCGCTTCCATTGCGATTCTGTCTTTTCCTTCGCAAAACGCCTGAAAGAGTTTGTAGGTAGAGAATTTGCAGTGTTGCAGATGCTTTGCCAAATAGAGCCTCTGTGCCATGCTGCGAGGTGTCACCATCGTCCCCCTCGTGTTGCTGGACACCTCTGGCTGTGAGTCGTGCTGGGCTGTCTCTGGATGTGTCCCGCTTGTGTGCGAGCCCCTCCGTGGCACCAGTAATGGCTGTGCCCCTGAGCTGGCTGCTTCTGCTGCTCTCTTCTTGAAATCCTCCGCTCTGCCACGGCCAAAGGCTTCAGTCCTCTCTCCAGCTGCTCCCATTAGGATTAGCAGTGACATATAATGATTTTAGAGAAATGTTAACTTGGCGATGGGGTGGGAGGAACTGAGCCGTAGGGGAGAGGAAAGGAGTGATGTTCGGAGCCTGGCAGAGCACTGTGGCTGTGTGATGTCTCGGGGTTCAGCGAGCAGTTGAGGTGTCCCTGCAGTGGGTGACAGTTCAGATGGACTGTGTCGGTGGTGATGTGAGCTTGGGAGGGACAGCCTGAGCTGGGCTTACCTTAGCACTTCGCTGCTTTAACTGATAATTTCCCCTCAACCTCCAGCAAAAGTATTTTTCTAATCACGTTCTAAGGATTACTCAATGCCACTTCTGAGCTTTTACTTTGTCTTATTTTTAGAACCTTTCTGTTAGGAAATAAAATCTATTGCTTCCTTCTCAGGAGCACCTAGGGGCTCTGAAAGGAAGAGGTCCACGTGAGGCCAGGTTTGAGCAGAGTCCCTGCTGGGGATTTAGGTTCTTGGGAGATAATGAGCAGCACAGAAGAGGAGTGAAGGCAGGCAAAGAGCTTCCAAGTCAAACTCAAGTAATTTCTAGGTTTCTGGACTCCCTGCCCAGCAAACCAAGCATTGTAATGGGCTTCTGTCCAAAAGTTATGTTGAAAAATATTGTTCAGGGTACAAAGTCAAGCGCTCCAGTGTTAAGGAATGCCCTTGTAGCCCCAGTTCAACCTGTTTGGGATATATAATTGGGGTTTAATCACCAATGTTTTGACCCCCTACTGTGACCCGCAGTAGCCCAGCCACAGGTACTGCAGAAGTGGTGCTGCTCTTGGGTTTTTTTTCTGTTCCTTATTCTAAGTTGTATTGTTTTAGCCTGTCTGCAGAAATGGCAAGAGAGACAACTGTGTGCCTCAGGGAGGGAGAAGACGGGATTCAGTGATGGGGTCAGTGAGGTGTGTGCAGCCACTCCATAGAGAATTTGGGAAACTCCTCTCTCCTAAGCTGGTGTTATGGCTTTTGCATGCTTGGGTCCTCAGTGCCAGAGATTAAATATCCATCCCAGTCTCCTTGCTCACGTGTTGTGGCAAGGTGTTCTGCTTTGCATTAAAAATTGATCTGTGCTCTAGCTTCCAGATGACTTTCCTTTGCTCGCTGTCTGGCCCAGCACGAGCTCCTCTTCTTTCCTCCACAGGCTAGGCTTACCCCAGACAAATGCCACCAGCCTGCAGTGGAGCAGGTGAGAACACTGGGATAGCCAGGGCACAGCTGGAGAGACATAGTCATGGTTTGAAGAACTCGTGTGGGACGTGGCAGAGCTCCTGTGGCAAATAGCCCAAACTGTTGCACATGCCGGGAGGAGGCCAAAGCTTGCTTAAGCAGCCCTTGTCCTTGGCAGTTCTGGTTCTGGAGCGCCCGATGATCCAACCTAAATGTATTCATTTAAGTGAGTCTTGGTATATCGGGTCACAGCCAAAGCAAAAGAAGCTATTTCTTTTAAAATGAGGAGATTCGTCTTCCTCCTGGAGCCGTATGGGGTTAGGAGGTGGAGTGCAGAAGAGATCTTGTGTTTCCCACCGTGTGGAGCTCAGCGGGGGGGGGATCTGCTGAGACAAGCAGCACATCATAACAAGAGGCTGCAGCAGTCAGCATTCCCCTGGTGGGAGAAGGCTCCTCTCCTCCACACTATTAATCATGTTTTTGCCCTGCTTGCTGCGTAGTCCCTTCTGTTGGGATTCACAGGGTCAGCTCTGCAGTTTGCCACAGCCACCGTCCCTGCAGTGGGACTATCTCTAGCCAGGGCCCAGGCTCCTGGCTCAGGGGGCTAGTCTTTATCCCACCCAGGAATGTGCAGGCGAGCATGGACCTTCAGGAGCTTCTACAGCAACATGTTCTGCTCTGAGCAGGGGCAGTGCCTGTGGGTGGCTGTGGCTCTGAAGGCTCACCTGAGCGGTCAGGGCATGCTTGGTGTGCAGACAGTGTCCTGCCCCCGGAGTGTTGGATGAGGACTGTGCCAGTGTCAGGAACCGATCCCGCAGCCCGGAGTGCAGTGGGAGCTGCAGGAGATCTCTTGTTGAAACCCAGCAGCTGAACAGGGCTGAGAGGCACCTCCATCTCTGGGGATGAACTGTGTTTTCGGAGAACGGGCATTGAGCTGTAACTAGGGGAAGGAGGCATGAAAAGACCTTGGTGAAATGCATTGCTTTTTTCAGTTTTAAAACAGGATCACTGGCAGTACTGGTTTATTATTTTTAATATTAATTTATTTAATCGTTCTGTAACAAACTTGGCTTTTGTACATTTCTGGGAATATGACTCCTTCCTGGTCTCCTGCTCCAGCAGACTGTTAAGGCTTTTATAGAGACTGAGACATCTGCTCCACTGGAATCCATTTGTCCCCCCTGTGCACACCCAGTGTGCCTGTGGGAGCCCACACTGCGTTTTTTGGTCTGTTTGGTGAAATGGTAGTATTTCAGTTACAGCGCTGGGGTGCTGACCACAGGCAGTTCCAACAGTGCTGCTGCTTGAGCGAGAGGCTGGAAAGCGTTATTCAGAGGGAAACAAGCAGTGGTAGTGCCTGGGAATTTTGGTTTTCTTGCTAAATATGTGGCTTTTTATCTCATGGTCTGATGAGCGCTTTGGGTATGTCACCAGACTAGCTGGCTGCAAACCCTTTGGATCTCTGCTTTGTACCAGGGCTGTTAATACTCTTTGTAATCAACCTAAAATGATTGCCTCTTCAGGCAAGTCATGCTGCTGACTGATCTCTTAAGTGCTTGAAATCCTTGCTTCAGCTTCTTTCAGCAAAAGCAGGAAAGACAGAACTCCTGCTTCTAAGGCACAGAAACTCGTCAGGGCCTGGTTTGCTCACCCTTGCCATCAAAAGATGCAAAAAGGGCATTTCTATCACTACCTTCAGTAGATCTGCTTTCACGGACATGATGGCTCTTGGAGCAAGTGCCTGACAGTTATTTGTGGTGCTGGTGAGTCCGTGTTTGAGACTTCTTGCCCTGCCAGATTTCAGCTGCAGAAACAGAGGAGGGGTGCAAGAAGTTGCTAGAGTCGGTGTGAGAATTTGGCAGCCAAGAGCCTTTTCTTGGCTGCCGAAGGGCTCAGGACAGAGTTGGAGCAGGGTTAACAGCCGTCGTTTCGTTCTGGTCCCTCCTTTCATCAGCCCACGCCGGACCAGACAGGCTCCGGAGCGAATGGCGAAACAGGCAGCTCCATGGAGGTGATGGCAATGCGCGCTGAGCGGGCTGGGGGGAGTGATTAATGCCCCGGGAATCCACGCTCTGCCGCGCTGCTCAGGGCTGGTGTGTCAGCCCCGGGGCTCGGTGAGGGGTGGGCTGTGCCAGGATGAGCAGAGAGAGGCACCCTCAGGCACCTCCTCAGCGCGGGATGAGGCAGAGAGAGCCTGTTCTCAGCGGGGCGAGCTCACCCTTGGGCTGTGAGGCTCTCTCTGGAGGCGGGGGCAGGAGCCCTGCGATTTGGAGCCCTGACCTCCGCCAGCATGTAGTCCCAGGGTTTGCTCCGTGGCAGAGGAGCCCTCCCTCTTGCCCCCGGCAGGCAGGGATCACCCGTCCTTGGGGTGCTCGGGAGCTGGGACTGGCTGGGGATCACAGGCAGAGCCCAGCTCTCCCTGCGTCTGCTCTTCCTGCTGCTGGATGTTTGTTTTCACCAGATCTAGGGTGGATCAGGGAGAAGCTCTGATCCACCATTAAGCCTGAAGAGTCAGACTCAGTGAGTTTCCGGTCTGGAAGATGCTGGTAGGCTTCCTTCTCTAGGTGGGGGCTTGGAGGATCCACTGGCAGGCAGCGCTGCATGGAGTGAGACAAGGCCAAGGTCCTGGAAAACATATTTTGTGTTAATTCATGTTACGGAGCAAGCAGACCCCAGAAGGCTGACTTGCTGCTTTCGCGTGCAGGGGCACTGTCAGGGAGCGATCCTGCTCGTCTTGGGGGAACATAAGCTTGTTGGGATTCTTTTCTTTGGCCGTTTCAGCAGTTACTTCACTCTTTCTTACCTCATGGGCTGGCTCTCAGGGACTGCTGTTCACACGAATATGTTACTGCCCGTGTTTTTTGATAACTGCAATTAACATCTACATGGCAGAACAACTGCAATCCTGCCTGCCCCTCTCAATCCTCTCTCTTGCTGGAAAATCGTATTAATGAATGAGTCCCCAGAGCTGCAGGTGAGTGAGGGAAGACACCCTGCTGCTCTCAGGGACAGGACCCTGCAGCAAGGGCAGGGTTTGGGTTTGCAGCACACGTGCTGTAATCCTTGTGCTCCTCAGCCCACTCTTCTGTTACATCTTTGACAGAAGAAATGCAAAAAATCTCATGTGCTTCTGGAGAGACTACCCCGAGGCAGCAATTAAACCTGCAATATTTTTTTTCCCCCTCAGTCCAACGCAGTGTGAAGTTTGCATATTCAGAGCGTGGCAGGGATTCCCGGGACCCTGTGCTGAGTCAGCAGCCTGTCCATGGGGGAGAGGGCAGCCCCAGGCCCTGCGAGGGGCAGCTGCTGCCGTTCCTGCCGCTGCTGCTCTCTCCTCTTCCCATCAGAGCACGCAGCAGCACGTCCCAGCCACCCCACCTTGCACCCAAACAGCGCAAGGCTCCTCAACTTGTCTTGAGTATTTTCGAGCTAATTGATGGCTCTTCCATCTTTTTCCCTGCTCCACATGCTCATGTTTTTAATACTGTTACTCCTTCTGCCTCAGTAGGTTCCTGCTACCCTGAACTGCAGCTCTTTGTGCTCCTGATTCACTCCGCTCCATTCATCTCTTTTTGGTGGCAAAGTGCTGTCGGCTGCTGGATATTGGGCTCTTTGTTTGTCCAGCCAGCACAACCCTGGTGACAAAGGGACGGCCTGTGCCCCGAGGAGCCCGGGTGCTCCGGGGAAGGCAGCGCAGAGCAATAGGAGAGCTGGTCGGGGGGCAGAGGTAGGGTGGCCAGGAGCCGTGACGCAGGGTGCTGGCTGCAGCAGGGGCACAACTGGGGGTGGGGAGGGACGTGCTGAGGAAGCTGTTCCTGCCGAGTACAAACCCGCTTTGTTCCCAGGAGGTGAGTCGGACTGGATAAACAGAGCAGTCCCGTCAGCAGAAAGCCTTTCCCTGGCTGGAGCCCCCGCTGGCACTCTCACTGCAGTCTGGCTGCACCTCGGCAGCGGGGAGGCTTTTCTCCTCCCTGGGTTAGTGTCCCCTCTTCCCGACTCTCCGGGGCTCAGGTGGGCTGTGTGTATGGAGAAATGGGGCCCCGGGGATCCTGTGTGTTTGCTGTGGGGGGTGGCGTGTGTTGTCACCGTGCTCTCTGCTGTGAGCCAGGCTGGCCTGGCAGAGCTTGAGACTGGCTGTGCCCCATGCCCGGAGAGGGCTTCGGGAGGGGAGGAGGTTGGGTCCCGTTGCAGGGAACTCGTGTCCGACCGGAGAGGGCAGGGACTCTGCTTGTGATGTGGAAGGAAAGCGACCTTTGCCTGGGGGGCTGGTGGGGAGGATGGTGACATCCCAACCTCGCAGAGGGCAGGGCTCTGAAAGCACCTCAGAGGAGTGTCGGCGGTGCCATGCTCTGCCCGAGATTGCAGTGGGACAGAAGATGAAGGGAAGCGCTCGCTGGTTTGAGTGCGGGTGTTGAGGAATAATCTTGGAGTCCCTGGTTGCCTTGGATGCACCTTTCAGTTCCTCTTCTGAGAGGTCTGGGACGAAGGGAAGGAGCAGCTGAAGCTTCAGGACTGCTCCTGCTTTGGTGTGGCCGAGTGCCACCTCACCTCAGATGGTGAGGTTGCTTGGTACAAAGCAGACAATATGGAAAAGCATCCTAGCTCAGCAGTCACTTCCAGAGGAGGGAGAATCCAGGATGTAGCCCTTGATGAGGACATCTTACCTTCACTTGCCTTCGAGGGTCCTACCGGGGTAGATTTCAGCTTTGGCTCTCAGAGCCTTGGATGGGGTCTGCATCCCCAGCTCAGCCCAAGTCCTGTCAGGAGCCATCATGAGGCCTCACAGGGGATGGCTGAGCTTGGTTCCTAAAAGGCAGAAGGGGTATTTCCAGCCAGGTCTGAGGATGCAAGCTGGGTCAACCCAGGCAGAGGAGGAAGGAGCTCCCCTTGCTGGTGTGGGGAAGGGGATGGTGGGTGAGGTCGCCTGGACAGGCTTTGTGTCTCCTCCTGCTGGGCAGAAGTGAGATACTGTTCCAGCACTCGGTTCCCATGGCCCTGAGTGGTGACGTGGGGAGGGGGATGTCTGTGCCCATCCCACCAGCACATGTGTGGTGGCACCATGCAAGTGAGTGGTGCTATCTCCCTGCTCACGCCCTGCCCCACGTGTCAGGGAAGTGCTGAGCTTCCTCCCCTCTTCCTGCTTCCTTCCTGATGGGAATTCACTTCCAATTTTCTTGCTGCTTCTCCCCCTGATGCAGCACAAACACGTGTCCCCACGGAGACAGCCCGAAGGTCCGGACAAGGCAGGTTAGCCCGTGGGGGCTGCGTTGCTGCATGCCCCTGGCTCCTGCAGCATGCTTCTCGTGGTGAGGCATTCCAGGACAGGACCCACTTGCACTGTTCCTGCCTCATGCTCGGGAAGGGTTTTACTTTCTGAGTGTATATGTGATAATTTCAGGTGTTTCTGGCTGCTAATGAACTTCCCACTGTGTCTCAGTCTTAGGCTGTGATCCACCTTCAGCCCCACACGATGGAAGCTGGCTCCCTGGTACGAGCAGTCTTTGATTTCTGCCCCAGCGTCTCTGAAGAGCTGCCCCTCTTCGTGGGAGATGTCATCGAGGTGTTGGCCGTGGTGGATGAGTTCTGGCTCCTTGGCAAGAAGGAAGGTGTCACAGGTAAGAGCTGGAAGTGCCTGTACCTGGGTCCGTACGTGCGGCAGCTGAACGTCCTCTCCCAGAGCAGGTCTCCCCGGGGTCAGCGCTGCGCAGGACCAGAATCGATTTCCTAAATCTTTCATGGGACTTCTGCTTGGGACTGAGGCTGCCACCGCTGGTCTCCTGCCAGCCTTGCGTCAGCTATTCAGACAGCTCATTTGTGGTTTTTTGAGAGAGATTAGTGGAGGGTCAGCCCTCAAGGAGATGAGAGCTTCACAAAACTAGTTGCTCTGTCTTCCATGGTGAGACAGCCCATTTCCTGGCTAGTTTATGTGCTGACCCGCTGTGGCAGTGGAAGGGGAGAGAGGAAACAGATGCAATGAGAGTGGAAATGCATCCACATCCAAGTGACCTCGTCAGGTCAAGTCAGTGGGAGACACACCGACAGTCTGTGTGTCCTCCAAGCCCTCTGACTCAGTCCTGCTTCCTCCTTTCTACTTTGAAGCGTTTTCTTCCATAACCTGCCCTCAATATCTGGATGCGTGAAGTAGTGTGCAAGTCTCTCAAACTCCTGGACGGGTGTGAGAAACTTCTGAAGCAGCAAAATGCTCTTAGTGAAGCACTTAGAGTCTCATAGTCCCTGTTTAAGCAACTCTTCTCATCAAACAACCTTGAGAGGATGTTTGAGCTCTCAGGGAGATGAAAACCAGGCTCTTCAAAACCTAAGCCTGACTCTGTCTTCAGCATGAGTGTGGGACTGGAGTTTCATGCCTGGCCATGGAGATGGGGCTGCTATTGCAGCAGCAGTCTGGGCTCTGCTAGAGCCACGAGCTGCCTCCTGGCTAAAACAGAGATGGACAGGAGCAAAGGTGGAGAGGAGACTTCTCTCCTGTGCTCCGTGTGGCTGATAAACGCGTTGAGTGAACCTGCTTCTGAAGTCACTGGGAACAAGTTACTTTTGCAGAAATTACCAGTATCTACTTCACCACAGTTTTTTGTCCCAGCATAACTGGGGACAAGCATAACTTGAGCTTGTACTCAAGGAGATAAAGCTATTAAGGAACAATAAACAGATGTGTGTCACACCTCAAAGATAAAGAGACAGGCTGAAGTCAAACCAAATGGTTTTTAATGACCTTTAATACAAAGCCCACTTGTGTTCCTGCTTTCCCTTGGAACAGCTGTTGTAGTTTTCAGCCCAGTTTTCTAAGCTGTAGGGAATTGAAAATAGAATAGCTTTTGAATAGAAGCTGTGGAGGTGATGCAGCCTACCAGTAATAATAATGATACTCAGTTCTTTGTGTTAATAGTTAATGTATGGAATCATGGAACAGTTAATGTAGCTCCATGATGTAACAGATAATGTTAGCTTCCTTTTCTAATATCATTAGGTTGCTTCCATGTACAGAGCAGGAAACAAAGACATGGAAAAAGAGGGAGACTTGGTTAAAACTGTGAAGTTTGGCAGTTGGCAGCCTGTGGGCTGCTGGTTGCACCTCGGGTTAATAACAGCAGATGCCAAACTGCCTAACCCCAGTGCAGAGTTCTGTGTGTCTAGGATATGGTGTCTCCAGGTTTTACTGGAGAACGTGGATGTCATATTGGGTCATCAAGAATGAATGCAGGAAGAACTATTAGCCCATACTCCATCATATGCCCTTGCCACAAATTACAAAAGAAAGGAATGACATTTTTAGTGGGCTTTACTGTGACCTGTGCTCCCCAGACTAAAATCAGTGGTTGAGTGGTACATTGTGATGGCCAACGAGTCTGCACTGCTCTATCTGGCTGTGGCCTGTTCAACAGCTGGGCATCCAGCAGTGGGTGCCACAATGAAATAGGTGCACAGAGGTGACAGAGTGGGGAAGGTCCCCGGAGCCTTAGCAGCACTGAAGCTGTGACAGAGCCATCTGCAGTGTGGTGGCCTGACCTCTGCGCTGAGGCTGTGCAGGGGCCAAGCCTTACAGAGTCAGGAGCACCAGGGGGATGTGCCCAGTCACAAGGCACTGGTCTTAGTGGTCCAGCACTACTGGATCTCCAAGTCCTCATCGTGCCTCTGAGTTGGGAAGCAAACAATGAAAGCAAAGAAAACTTAGTTGCCAGAAACTCCATGCTGATGGCACAGTCCCAGTAATGAACACAGCCTGGAGTGAGCCGAGGGCACAAAGCACAAAGCTTTTTGTTCTCTGTTCGCTCTTAAGCATTTAAAACCTCAGGAATTCCTGACTCCCAAACTTGTTCCTCTTCCATCATGCTATGGAAGCACCTCTTCCTTTAGCAAGAGCTTTATAGATGCAAAGTCTGGAAGAACTTTGGTGGAGGGAGTGGTGGTGGGCTACATTGTCATTGCTGACAACTGCTTCTCCTTTTAGGGCAGTTTCCTAGCAGCTTTGTGGAACCTGTGGATATTCCCCCTTTGAAGCAGGGAGAAAAACTGTTTGTTTGTACCAGTGACTTCACATCTCAAGAGCCAGGAAGTTTGTCACTGCAGAGAGGTAATCCCCATTCCCTTCCTTTGCTTTGTGTCTCATAGCCCTCACCTGTCCTTCCAGAAGCGTGTCCTTCCACAGCATCCTGCAGGAGAGACAGGGAAATTCCTCATGACTTGGGTCATGTAAAATCCACCATGAACCTTTGGGCTTCTGCCACTCTGATACCAGTTTCTCATGATCTGTCATCAACTCCAAATATTGGAGTCGTGTGATCATAGAAAACTTAAAGCTGCCTTTTAACAGCCCTCCAATCCTCAAATCTTAAACTTGCATTTAGGAGACAAATCAAAGCTTTGGGGCGCGTTCATGGCTCAGCAGCCAGAACTGTGTATCTCAGATGTGTTCAGAGGAGAGGCTGCCCACGCTTCGTGCCTTCCCTCCGTTCTGTGCTCCCGTGCATTGTCAGTGGGTGCTGTGCTCTCTGCAGAGTGTCAGACCTTTCCCACAGCCAGGAAGGACACGGGGAGGAATAAGAAGTGGGAAGCAATCATAAAGGGTAGTTCTGAACTGGTGTGTTTCATTCCCTGCAGGAGACCTGGTGATCCTGGGGGGGTCCCTCGCCTCCAGCTGGCTCCAGGGCAGAAGTAGCTGGGGTTCCAAGGGCTTTTTCCCCTCATCATGCGTACGGGAGCTGTGCCTTTCCGTTCGAAGCCGTCACCTGTCCCAGGGTGCTCTCCTGGAGGTGCCTGCCTACTCACTGGGCCAAGCCCGGGCCCTGATGGACCTGTCTGCTCAGCTGGAGGAGGAGCTGGACTTCAGGGAAGGGGATGTGATCAACATTGTTGGTGTCCCAGAGCCTGGGTGGTTCGAAGGCGAGCTCAGAGGCCGCAGGGGCATCTTCCCAGAGGGCTTTGTGGAACTACTTACTCCTCTGCGAGCATCGGGAACCTCAGTGGATTCAGAGCCCACAGGGACTTGTGACACCAATGGGACTGTGGAGATGCCCCCCAAGGAGGAGGAGGAGCCAGGGAGCACCTATGGTGTAGCCCTCTATCAATTCCAAGCCCTGGAGTCCAAGGAACTGGATTTTGATGTGGGCGATAAGATTCGGATCATAGGTGTTCTGGAGGATGGATGGCTGGAAGGAGAGCTGAGGGGGAAACGAGGCATCTTTCCACACAGATTTGTGAGGCTGGAAGCCTCTGAGCCTTGCAGGGAAAAAACGGGTGCTGGGGATCCCCAAGATGGAGGCAGCTATGGAGTCACTGTCCATCAAGACCTGGAAAGCGCCTGCTCTGAAGCTCTTCCTTTGCCAGGGAAGGATGGCAGGGAAAAGAAGGATGACTCAGCTGCCCACCCTGAGCCTGACACCGTTTTGTCTCACACAGTGGAAAGAACGGAGGGCCATCTTGGCGCAGATTTGAAACAGCATCAGGCCTTTCCTGGCACAGGACACCAAGGGCCACATCCCAAAGGCACTGCAGACTTCTTCCCCTTCGACCCCACAAAGACGGTCAATGGCCTCCCTGTGGCTCAGCTGCCTCCCCAACAGAGCAACAAGCCTGGCCAAGCAGGTGAGTTAGAGCCTGGGGGAAGCGTTTCAGCCTCCTCAGAAACTCACACCCTGCCTGAGAGTGATGGAAACAGCTCCATTGTGCCCCCACAGGCTCCCTGCTCCCCCTCAGATCCTTGCAGGGGCCAAGCCATTTCTTCTGCTCACAGCTGGGCAGAGTCTGAGCCCCAGGAGAGCCAAAGCAGTGCCCAAGACCTGGACGATTGGGTGGAAGGTCAGCAGGAGAAGTCCAAACCCTGTTCCTCCAGCTTGGGAGGTGCCCAGGACACGTGGGCTGGGAGCTGGGGGGAATGTTGCCCGCTTGCAGCACAGGGGGATGGCTGCACAGACATTGACTCCAAACTGACAGAGCAGCTGGCCCAGTTTGAGAAGAGTCTGTCAAGTACCGGTGCTGAGCAGGACAAGGTCTCCCGACACTTCTCTATCTTGGATTACAGCTCTGAAAGGGACATTGTCCGTGGATCTCCTGAGTGTGCCCCCCAAGCCAGGCAGCCAGAGAGGAGGAAGGCCCTGAGGCCACCCCCTCCTCGGCCCAGTAGCCTTGCGACAACCCCTGTGCACACGCTGGGTGGCCAGGTGCCCAAAGGCAGGTCTCTGTCCTTCTCGGTCAAGCCCTCCCGGCCTGCACCCCGGCCTCCGTCAAGCAGCCAGCGGAAAATCGTGGCCCCTGCACAACTTCAGCCCAGCACCCAGGAGCAGCGGGTGGAGGAGGGACGTGAGGACTTGACACGGGCAGGATCAGCTTCCCCCTGCTCCATTCTGCTGACAAGGATCGGAGAGGTGGAGCGAGACCTGGAGGCTTATGGCAAGACCCGTGCTGAGCTAAGCCTGATGCTGGAGGAGCAGCAAGATGAGCTGATGAGAGCAGAGACCCTGGAAAACCTTGATTTCTGTGACTCCAACATCGAGAGCCTCAGCATGGAGCTGCAGGAGCTGAGAGGTGAGTCTACAGAGGCATGGGATGGTGGTGCTTTGGGGGGACAGCTGGCTCCTGCCTACGGGCACAGTTGGAGCCAGCAACCATGGAGTCTGATTTCAGTCAATTTCTGACTTTGGTCATTTTGTAAGCATTGTTGCAGTACAAATCATCATGATTTTGCTTCAAAGAACCGTAGTGACATTCTTTGGGCATCCCTCAGCCCTGGCCTTCTCCACTCTCTCTTCCTTCCAAATCTTCCACCTCCTCTTCCAACCTCATGGTATATCCAGGGCCCTCATCTGATCCATTCCCAGCGTGTCCTTGCTGTCTAGCAAAAACAACTGCTACAGGTTCAACCTCCCTGCCTCATCCCCTCTCAGCTGGAGGGGGGTGAGCAGCAGCTTCAGAGTGGCTTTGCTGGCAGTCCTGCAGTGGAGCAGTGAGTTGGTGGCTGTGGTGTGACTGTCCTCAGCCTGCTGGGGCACTGGGTTTCCTGCGGTTTCTGCTCTGGTGGTGATACAGGCCTTTGGGGACTCGCCACTCAAATCAGAGGGATTGCACAGTGGGTGGCTCAGCCTGGGCTGAGAGTGGGGAGGGTCAGTGAGCAAAAAGTAAAGTCTGCCCCTGTGCTCCTGCCGAACGTGGAGTTTAGGATGTCAAGAGAGGAAAATGATGCTGTACTGTCAGTAACAGGAACAAAGAGCTTTAAATTGCAGTGTGTCAGTAGCCAAAAAGATGACTTTTGTCGTTGCAGACCAGAAAATTTACTCAGGAAGGAAAAATTTGTCCTGTTTATATCAGCACATTTGGGCTCCAAAAATGCCATATAGAGATGAGGGCTGTTAATTACGTTATACTTGGTATTACAGTAGACAGGGTGGAAAGATGGGAGCACGTACATCTCCCACAGTCTCTTCCCCAGCTTCTCCCGGGAGCTCTGACACTGCAGTTCTGTTATCCAAACCCACGATGTGCAGGAAACGTGGGCACTGCACGCGGGAGGTGGAGTGAAATGCCAGCTCCTGCCTGGGGATTACTCACTCTGACTTCATTGCCTCCTCCTCCCACAGCTTAATCAGCACTGGGGAGCCCAGGCACTGCGCTGCAGGATCATGGCTGATGCACAGCCCGTAGGAATGAAGGCTGATGTGGGTGCACCAGGCAGAGTGAGTGACAAACAGCCTCCACACCAGTGGTGTGCAAGAATTATGCTTGGAAGGAGGCTTGGAGGATTTTACAGCTAGATTAAATAACCTGAAGGTCGGAAGAGGAGAATTTAGGCTGGATCAAGGGAAATTTTCGTATGGGATAGATCTTTTTCTTACGGAAGAATGGGTTGAGGCACCATCCCTGGAGGGATTTAAAAGACAGGTTGACATAGTGTTTAGTGATGTTTTTTATCAGAGTTAGATTGATGGTTGGACTGGATGAACTTAAAGGTCCCTTCCAACCCAGACAATTCTATGTTCTTGCTGGGATCTCGCCTGCTGTCCCAGTGCTTCCTGACAGAGGACAGCGGAACCTGTGCCCTGTTGATTGCTGGAACTGGAAGTTTTAGGCAGGATCTAACACACTATCCTGAGACATCCTACATGTTGAGTTGTCCCTTTAGTAGTCTTAGGGGATTTTTTACCACTTGAGAGTTTATCAGTAGTCACTCTGGTCCTGGGATAAAGATGGGCCCTACCCAAGCTCTGTTGCATCCCTCCTTTAACATTTGAGTATCTCCAGAGAGCGTGTCCCAGGTTGCTAGCCCCAGGTTCATGCAGTGGGACAGGCCAGCAGTGCAATGTTGCCCTGGCTCAGCAAAACGTGTTTGCACCGTGCCTCCAGGGCGGGCTCTGCTTTGCCACCGGTGGGGGAACATGCAGGAGGGAGGAAAGCTTTCACTAAGCATTGACCAGCAACCAAAGTAGGGCTGGTGTAGTCTTGGAGGAACCCGGCCCCTTGGTGTGTCCTGTGAGGAGGCAAAGGAAGAGCAGAATGTACGTGGTTTTCTAAAATACGTGTTTTAAGATCTGCAGTTTGATTCTTTGATGTGCATCCTGTGTGCACACTGAGGGTTTCATGGATCGCCAGGCTTGGGCGGGATTAGTGCTTGCCCTCCTGCAGTTGGAGTAGGAGGCTTCGTTGGTTTTATTTTTGTCTTGTACCAGCTGGGAGCTTTGGCTGTGCGTACCTCACAAGTGTTGCAAGAACCTGAGATGTGGATAACATCCATGGAGTCTCCCATCTTCCCTCTAGGGCGTGTGGTGGTCATTTCATGGTTTCTTATAGGAGCTCCTGCATTTGGCATGGAAAAATGGGAATATGTTGTGCCCTGCAGGGAGAGGCATTACTGGAGTGCAGCCTCCTGGAAACTTCTATTGTGTGTTAGCACTGGGGTCCTTAACCCAGAGGGTTCCTTGAAGCCTGTTCCCGTTGGTGAGGGGACCAGCCGTTGGCCCTGGAGCAGGGAACAGGGCAGCTGTGTCTGCGTGGCACTGCCCCGACAGCACAGGGAGCTGCTCAGCTCCTGCTCTTCCCGGGACCCGTGGGTGAGGGCTGGGAAAAGGACGGGCTGAGCATCAGCTTTGAGCCGGGGGCAGCTTGAAGGCCTCAGTTTGCCCCGGCGAGGCGCGGAGCAGAGCTCGGCCCCTGCCAGACCGCAGCGTTTAGCCTCCCTGCCGGCGGGAGTCTGGAGGCAGAGATCTGGAATCCCACCGCCGGTCTGCAGCTCCCCGCAGCCTCTCACATGCTTTGCTTCCCTTCCCTGCGGACGCTGGTTTTGGGGCAGGGCCTCCCCACGCTCCAGTGCCCTCCTTTTCCCTGCCCCTGAGCCGCCTGGCCTGCGGACAGGCTTTGGCAAAGCGGCCGAGCTGGTTTGGGCGGTGAGAGGCGGCCCAGCCCCAGCCTGCCTCCCCGGGGCTGGTTACTGATTACTCCGGGCCGCAGGTGGAGGAGGCCGGGGCTGGCAGCCATTGGGCCCGCGCCTCTTCCTTACTCTCACCTGCCGGTTTCAGGAAGCGACGCCCGGGTTTCACTGGGGACGGGAGCACCGGAGTGGAGCGGAGCAGAGCAGCGGCCCCAGCCCGGGCCTGGGCTCGGGGAGCAGGGAGCCGGCACCCCTGCCGCACGCCTGCAGGACCATGGGCACTTACCCTGGCACCAAGCGTGGCGCGGAGGATCCGAGGAGGGAGCCGCAGCTCCTGGGCTGGGAATTCGAGGACGGCTGTGCCGAGCAGAGGGAGGACGTGGCTGGGGTGGCTGTGCTGCGTGGTGAGGCTCACTGCAGCGACAGAGCTGGGGCAAGAGCAGGCAGCGGCTGGGATGGTTACGGGAGAGGGGAGGGCATCTGCATGGACCGACGGAGCGTGAATGGAGACTGCGGAGGCTTTTGGCAGCAAGATATCCAGTATGAGGACTGCGGGAGAGCAGACGGTGCTTGGGAAGGCAAAAGCCAGCATGCAGAGGGTAGAAACTATAAAGTGTGTGAGAGGGAGGGCGTTCGATACAGAGACTGCAGTTCTGAGATAAGAGAAGGGCGGTACAGAGAGGACAGGGTACCTGGGCAGTATAGGGAGGGGGGGAAGCAGTATGGAGAGGATAGAGGCCCTCGAGACTATAGGGAGGAGGGAAGGTGGTATCAGGAGGACAGAGCTCATAGGGAGTACAGTGAGGGTGAAAGACATTATGGGGAAAAGGCAAGGCAGTATAGGCAGGAGAGGGACTCCGTGGAGTATAGAGAGGGAAGAAGGCAATATAGACAGGATGGAGGCAATCAAGTATATAGGGAAGGGGAAAAGTGTTATAGAGAGGATGGAGGATCTGGGGCATATAGACAGCAGGAAAGGAGATATTCTGTCAGGGACCAAGAAGACAGTAGCGTGAGCCTGGGGTCAGGCACCTGCTACACACAGTCCAAGCCATGGGATGTGGACTATGATGGCCACGGGGAGCTGGAAGGAGCAGCCCCAGGGCCCAGGATGGAGGCCTGGAGCGACGGTGGAACAGAGCGTGCGAGGCTACGGACAGGCCGGCCAGACTGGAGTCAGCTCTGGGAGCCAGAGGCCGAGGAAGCAAACAGAGCGGGCCCTGTGCTGCAGAGAAACAGCTTCTACAGACGGACGGCGCCCAGCACCCTGCGGCACTCCAAGTTTGTGCAGATCAGGAAGGAGGAGCGAGGTACGCAGGGAAACACTGGGCAGTTGCTCTCAGTGTGCCTTCACCCTGCCCTGGCACCGGGGCAGCCCTAGGACTCTGGCACAGGTGGGTGGCCAGCACGGCTGGGCTCTTGTGGGAAACCCTGGAGCTTGCTGAAATGGGCATCATCATCTGTACAGTCACCTACGTGTCCTGCAAGGGCTCCTGACCCACTCTTGCAGAGGTCCAGGTGGGAGGGAAGCCCAGGTGGCACAGGCCCATGGCTCACTGTTGTCCTTTTGGTCACTCTTCCATCTGTGCCCTGAGTGCTTTGGGTACACCCTACAACCTCTGGCCCTGCTTTGTCTGCTCTCTCAGGGCTCCAAGGAGCCTCTTGGGGGAAAGGGTGAGGTGCTGGGGTTATTCCCATTGCCTGCTTTATGTGTATAACCCATCGTGAGCAGGTTCTGTGTGTAGGAACTGAATCCTGACCCTGCAGAGAGTGTGTCAGCTGTTTCTAGGCAGCACAAAAGTTGTTGTAGCACTCGAATGTACACAGAGGGCAAGTACTTGATTACACACAGGCAGGACACAGGGCATCTCCATGCTGGGGAGCTGTTGAAGACAAGGAGGTGTAGCAGTCATCCCTTGCTGCAACAGTTGTGTGCCCTGTGTCTTGGGTCCCCAAGCCATCCTGGGGTCTCCAGTCCCATCAGCTGGCACCTGGAGCTGGAGAGATGGTAAAGCTGGAGGGCTCAGGCTGTCTTCACATGGACAGAATTGTCCCATTGACACCACTGCTGGGACTTTTTGGCTGTAGACAGCTTGGTTGGGTTTAGCTCACTGTTGCAAGGATGTTAGCGTGTGTTGGGGAGGAGGGAGCAAGGTGGTAGGGTGTGGGCAGAGGGGGTGAAAGAGCATTTCTTGGTGGACCAGCCTCCCTGTTGGGTGGCCATGTGCCTAAAAACCTGGCTGCTTCTACATCCTTTCTGCCAGCATGTCTCAGGCACGTGTGTGAACTCTCTATGAAGGGGGGTTGAAGGGCTGAGGAAGACCATTGCAGTGCAGCGGCCAGAGAGGTGGCAGAGCTGTGGCTGCCTGTCAGCTGAAAGAGTATGAAATCTGTCCTCTGGAGGTATTTGTTTAAGCAGGCTCTGCTGGCTGCGTTTCTGCACTCTCTGCCGCTCTGACGGGTGGGACTTTGCTCAGCCGTGTCCCCGGGGAGAGGGAAGGGAGAGGCTTTGCAGTGCCAGGACGTCCAAAGGGCAGCGGAGGAGCCAGGAGGAGCCAGGAGCCGAGCGGGGAGGGAGACAGGCCCCTGGAGCAGCGCGGCCTGTCACAGCCTGTGCAGGAGGAGGGGGGACGGTCCGTGATGGGGGGCGAGAGCTGTGATGTTGAAGGAGACGCTGCCTGCACCCACACTTGGCAGAGGGTGCAGGGTGTTGGGTGTTGTTCCCTGGCTGTGGCAGGCCCAGGGGTGCAGGAGCGGCTGTGGGAGGTGCAGGACAGGGTGCCCTCGCCATCGGGGCTGGTGTCCCGCAGCAGGAAAGGAGGGAGGAAGACGCCAAGTGTTTTGAGGCATTGTCTGTCCTGTGGCCCGTTTACTGGCTGCAGTTCCCTGTTACTCTTCTCCTGCCCTGCTGGGGCTCGGTGCTGCACCAGCAAGAGCCCTCCTGGCTACGGAGGCTTTGCTGCTGCAGTGCCTCAGTGTACGACCTTACCAGCAGCCAGGAGCCTCCCGAGGAGCCCTACCATCCCACTCGGCAGCAGACACCCTCCTGCCCAGCTGGTTGGAAAAAGTTGACTGTTTTTCCCTCTGTGGGTGTTCCAGGCAACTTATCTCCTTATCTGCTGTCTACTTCTCTCCCACGTTCCTCCTCCTGTCCACAGAGTAACAGAGTTTAGGACTTAAAAGCCCCAGTAGAGCTGACACGGGCTGATCTTTTCTGTAAGCAGGGTCATTACACTCAGGATGGATTTCTCTGCGGTGCAGCCCAGTGATGGGTTAGAGCATCTCTTTGGGATGAGACACAGGTGTCTGCCTGCCACATCAACAGAAGGAGAACCTGCCTGTCATAGCTTTGCTGCTTAGTCACCGTCACTCTTAAAGGTTTTGCATGATAATGTATTGCATTTCATCTCTGAACCTCAGCCTTTTTCTGCTAAATTAGAGATTTTTAGTTGACAGATTTTCTTCTGAGGCAGGTACAGCAATTAAGTAATTTTTCAGTCTTCAGTTCCTTGTAGGGAATAGAGTCTTAAAATGGTAGTGAACAGAGTCTACTCATATAGACTCACAGGACTATTATTCTTTCAGATGCTCACTCACTTTTCAGTTAAAGTAGTGGATTTCAGAGCTGAGTGAAGCATTCCAAGCGGGTGTGAGCACCTTGCTGTGCTCCTCTGCCCTTGTCCATAGACCCCAATCTGCCCCTGCAGCACTCGGGGAACTGCTGAGCTTTGGCCAACCGAGCAGAAGTATCACCCCCCAGAGCAAGAACCCTGCGTGTGGCTGCGTTTCTTGTCCCCTTGAATACACTAATGTCTGCATTATGGTTTGGGTAATTCCATCTTATTAGAAAGGATGGATGGATTGGAAGGATTGGATGGAAAGGATACTTTGGGTCACCCAGTGGCTTGTACACCTCATCTTTATTTGTGATCCTGTTGAATTGATGTTCAGTTCTGTATATGACAGTGATTTTCCATTTACTTTAAAAATATTATATAGTATCAACTCTAAATACAGTCCCTGGACAACCTGATTAGGGACGCCCTCTTTTCTGGATATTCTCCTCTGGCAATGTGTTTTTGAGGTACCAGTTGGCAAGATCTTATTTTTACTTTTTAGACATGAAGAAATAGGATATTTACTCTATAATTCTGCCTTTTTCCAAAACTTACCAAAGTTTTACTGTCTCTGCTTACTTCTGGGATTGTGTCACTGAAAGGGTTTCTTTTGTCCTGGATGGAAATAAAAGTCTATTATAAAGTACCATTTTATTTCCTCAGTTAAAAAGTAAAAGTTGGATTCTTAATTCTACAATACATTAATTTTTCTTTCTATGTTTCTTTTTGCATTTTTCTGTACTCCAGAGTTCCTGGTCTGTTTCTTGTCTATTATCTGGTTTTCTGTAACAGTTTATTTGTATTTGCTGCCTTTATTGAAGCACGGACCGAGGACAGATTTTTTTACCAATATTGTTCTCTTGATTGCATAATCATGTTTTTTGGATTATCTATTTAAAATATCCTTTTAAAGACATTCCAACTTCCATTCTTTTTTCCATCGGTGCTTTTGCTCACACTTTTGTTGATGCTTTGCCCCAGCTTTAGAAGGTTAGTTCTTTGTACACCATCAACTGCTTCACTTCTTTCTGCATCACGTGCTCACACCGAAGCCAGGGTTTGTGTTTGTGTCTGGACAACCACAGGCTGTTTGGGGTGATGGCTCTAATCTTACTCAGGCACAGAGACATCCCTACCAAGTGGGGTCTGCATCAAGCAGAGAATCCCCTTTCTGTTCCTTTTCATCTCATTTTTATGGTTTGTCTGGATGTATCTCCTTCTGCATGGTCTCAGGACTCTGCCAAGGTTGCATTATTCTGTAGGCTGAAGTTGTCTTTTGCTATGACATCTCTCTGCTGCATCCCCCAGTCTGTTGCTTTGGGAGCAGTGGATATATTCTGTTACAGGCTTATTAGCAACGTGCAGAGTGAGAGTTTTCACCCCGGCCAGATCCTGCTCCTGGCAGCGAGTTTAGCCTTTCGCTCAGATTAATTATTCCCTGCCCTAGTTTCATTCCCCTCTTCTCATGGCAGGCAGCGGCTCCTCCCCTCCCAGTGTCCACATACTTGGCATATTTGCAGCTGGTTTGGTTTGTCCTGAGTCACTGCTTGACTCGGACTGAGCTGTGAGCCTGGGGCTGGGCTCACGTCCCAGGTGGCTGCAGCTCCCACGGGAGATTCCTGCTCGCCCAGCCAGTGCAAGCGGTTGTCCTCAGCGCCGGTGGGCACTGTGTCCCTCTCCAGATGGCATTGGCAGCCTGGGCGCCCTGCGAAGCCGTGCCGTGCTGCGGGGGATGCTGGCAGGTGAGCCCCGATGAGGAGGAGTCTGGGGGGGGCCATGCAGCCCTTTGGGGGAGCCCCCCATCCCATGCGATGGGCATGCACAGCGTTGGATCTGGTTTCCATGGGTCAGCTTTGCTTCCAGAGCGGGGCAGGGAGAAAACCTCCAGTTGTGTGTGTGCTTCCGCGAGGAGGTTGGGTAATAAGAATTGGAAGCTTTTGTTAATTGTAAGAAAGTTGGTGAAAGGGGTATTTCTGAGACAAGCGGGATGAGCCATGCGATTGCCATATTAAATGATGGCCTCCACGGGAGGAGCAGGGGTGGGAGCGTGCTCCATCTTGACACCTCGCTGCCAGGGGCTGCGTTACGAGCCAGGATTAAGTCTCCCGTGTGCCAGCAGGGAACTGGCAAAGCTCAGAAGCAGGCGCTCCTGGGAGGCTGTCACAGACCAGCAGACCAATCCAGAAAACCAAGGGCTTGTCACAAATATGCCAAATGGGATAGAGAAAGCAATTTAGGTAGAGGGTTTAATTTAGAAATGGCAGAGCTCGCGCCACCTACAAGAGAATAAATTTTGAGTCTTTGAAAATTGTGATTGAGAATATTGTTTTTGGAAGTGTATTTCTGAATGCCTGTTTGGCATCCCTGTTGTGGCTAAACACGAATGTGTCACTGGATTGGAATTTGGTGGCTTCATTAGAATACCAGTCGCATTCCTGCAGGCTAACGGAGCCAGTTCCAGCTGTGGCGTAGGGCTTTCGCTTCCAGAGCTGATGGGCCTGATGACTCAGATTGAAAGGTAACATTTAAATAGAAAATCTGTGGAGTAAAATGGAGATCTGTTTAAAAAGCATTTACTGGATGACCAAAACCCACAGCTGTGAAATGGGTGGGTTTAGTTAAATGCTTAATAAGCCTCATTTAGGGAAAGCTGCTATTAGACATACAAGAATGTGTGACAAACAGGAAAAAAGAAATTGATGGAAATAGTATCAGACACAAAAAGTGAGAGTTTTTAAATGTGTCAGACACAAATCCTAAGTATTATAGATATTGGCCAGATAAAAGAGCCAAATATTAAAACCAAATTCTGTGCCTGAATTTTTTGAGCTGCAAGTGTTTGTTGTCAACAGAGGCAGGAAGACTTGTGAGTTCACTCGTGAAGGAGGACACTGGACTCGTGGTAAACAGCAAGAGCCCTAAGAGACTGGGCTGCAGCATAGCCTTGTTTTTAAACAAATCTTGAAATATTCAGAAAGAGCAAGGAGGCCAGAGAAGAATTAATTTGTATGAGTTTTCAAAGTACTTGCGAATATTGATGTGGTGTAAGCGGGTAGAACTGGTGGCCAGCATCCTGCCAGGTCAAGCAAGGTGAGCTGAGCTGGTGACTACTAAGGGCTTAAAACCTCTGCAGGTAAAGTTTTAATTTTCCCGCCGCAGGCGGGGGGTTTGAGTGTCAGGGAGCTGTCAATCCCACGGGTGTCAGTGGAATCCTGGCCGCAGGGCACTCTCTGAAGTGGCCTGACCTAGATTTCCCTCCCTGGGATTTGCCTGGGGGAGCATGGGGAGCTGCTGCGCTCGCTGGTGGCACTGGGAATGCCTGTCTCCCCTCTGGTGAGCTGGAGCCAGACACATCGTGTGGCTGCAGTTTAGCTCTGGCTAACGCTGGGAGCACAGCAGGGTGGTTTGGTGGTGCAGTTAAACTCCTGAGATGTTCTGGCTAAAGATTCATTTGGTGGCATTTTGCCTGGGGATAAATGCAAAATCTTTGATGAAGGTGGTGAGGGGTCTGGAGGATAAGTCTGATGAGGAGAGGCTGAGGGAGCTGGGGGGGTTCAGCCTGGAGAAAAGGAGCC
>BJBW01009851.1:0-32007 GCA_004320125.1 Scolopax mira
AGCAAACATCTTCACATTACTGTTTGTACAACAGGTTTAACTGATTGAGCAGTCTTTGGTGCTGGGTTTGGAACTGGTTTTGGTTCCAGACTGTTGTGATTTCTCTGGTCTGTGCTGTCATGGTGGTTATGGCAGTGCCATTAGCAATTATTATGCTAATGTGCCATTAGCAATTATACTCCCCAGTGATGAAACATGTGCCATGGGGTATCATGATCTCATTGTCTTAAGGTAAGCAAAGTCCCAGGGGTGCCACTGGTCTTTAGAGTAGAAGGTGGGGAGATTTCCCATGGTCTTTGGATCCCATGGAAGACCTTGAGAGCTGAGAGCCCTGTGTCTATGAGATTTCTGTTAATCTGTAATTATGCGACATGCTCCAACTTACCCTCATCAGAGCTTGGATCCCTTCTTCCAGGTCCTTTAGTTTTTCATATACTCTGTCTGAGGTGCCGAAAACCAGATTGTTTGTGAAAACCTTGCTTAGGTATTGCACCGGGGTCAACCAGGACTGGATGAGAACCAGTGAAAACCGAAGAAGCTCCATATCCTGAAATTTAAAAAAAACGAAAAGGTCAAAGCTGTGAAGGTGAGATGTTTGGTAGAGTTACCTGTGGGTCTTGCTCCCTCTGAAACAGCTGGGGTGACCCAGAGATGTGAAGCTCCTGCAGCTTCAGCAGATACAGAGTTTACAAGCTGAGGAGCACTCCCCAGCTATACATCCTGTGGAGACAATAGTTTTTCTCCTTCTTGGAGTGGGAATATGATTTATAGTCTAACCCAGAAATGTCTGTTTTACTTCATGCAGGGTTTAAATAGTAAAAAAAAGGAGAGGAGGAATGATTCCTTGGGAAACCCTCTGTTCCTGAGATGAAGCACGACTGGGCTCTTCAAATAGGTCTGTGCTCACCCAGGGGAGAGAACTTACTGATTTCTGCTGGGCATCGTCCTTCCCTGTGGGAGCGGGGATGGTTTCTGAGTAACAAAAAGCTGCCTGAGAGTTTTTGTTGGCGTGTCTCTGGTCCTCTGGAATATAGGTGCGTTCCTGTGGAGACATCCCAAATAGACTTAGGTCTGTTGCCCCTGTGCTGGGACAAGACCACAGATGCTTTCCTCAAGCTGTCCTGAACTGTTTCTCTTTGCAGGAAAAAAAATATGTGAGACATGAGGTGTCTCTGCACAACGCTGGCAAGTAGGAACAGGAGTTTGTGTGTTGGCACAGGTGCTTCTGGACCTAAAGGTCTTCCTCTCACTAAGCCAAAGTGCTGGGGTGAAAACAAAAGACACTTGGACAAGGAGTAGGTGACCCCCAAGGATGGCTCTTGCCAAAGTGATAACTCCTGGCAACAGCAGAGACTGGGTAGTTTTAAGCACTGAGAATCAGCCAGGGCCACAGGTGATGGTCACAGGTAAGTCTTGGAAAATATCTGTGCCATCTCCCACTGCTTTCAAAGCTGGGTTTCTCATTGAGACCCTGTGCAGTGGGTTTGGAATAGACCTGAGGAGAGGACTGTGCAGGATCAGATGGGGACACGGAGCTGAGAGGAGGAGATGGGCCCAGGCTGATGGGACATAACCTTTCTTGTCCTATTAAGACCCTTCAGTCTCATCAAGAACTGACAAAGACAACACTAACAGCCGAAAAGTCACTGTTTCTAGGAAATCATACTGGGTGGGAGGCTGTGGCACGGTCCTGAAGCCTCAAGGAGATGCCCAGAGGATGCAACACTTACAAACTCTTTGTATGTCTCAGCAGCCAGGAGGTGAAGGTGCTGAGCCCTCAGCACGGCGTTGGCAAACAGGTTGGAAAGGGGCATGGCCGGGAAGGTGGCAGCTTCCTGAGGCCACTGCAGCCCCAGAGTGATCACAGCAACGAGGAGAGGAGAAAACCATGACCCTGCAGCAAAGGGGAGAGGAAGGACATTAGCAGTCCCTTAGTGACCCTGCTGAGGATGGAGGTGGCACCTGAGACTGAATTCCCAGCCTCTCCTGTCCGTGCTGGCTGAGGGATCACCTTCCTGAATGTTTTGTTTGACTCTGTGGGTGAGTTTAACCCTCCCCAAAATCAAAAGAAGCCTTGTCCCCTGTCGTTATCAGCAGTGTCTTCCTGGCTGAAGTCATTGTCATTCCTCCATGCAAACTAGAGTGTGTTCCTATGTTTTACCCTAACGTTTTAATGTGAGATTTGCCCTTTTGAGGAGAGGACATTGTGTGACCGAGCAGGGGATGGTGAGTCCCAGGTGAGGGCCTGGGAGCAGCTCACCTTAGCCTTGGTTTACTCCATGACCTCAAACCTTCTGTTTGCCTCCTAGGACAGGATCTGGTGACATGACCAGTGCTGTGACCTGCAACTTTTTCTCTCTAGGATATACCTGTAGAATTTGGTCATCTCTGTCAAGCTTAAAGTTTTTCTACCTGTGACTCACACAAGTTTCCATCTGTGACCAGACACCACAAAGTTAATCTCAGACAAATAAATACCTTCCAGTGGAGGAGTGCCCTGGAGCCTGTAGGACTTGGATATATGCATTAGGCATCATCCTGATCCCCATCTTAACCTTTGAATATGACTTTTAGTATCCCTGCTAACATTTATGTTAATAATAACTGTTAAACCTGTGGCTTGAGCTTGTTCTTCATTTTCTCCACCCTCTCCTTGCCCAGTTTAGGCTAAAGACTACCTAAATTCAGTCCCACTGCACGGAAAGGTATTGGTTTTCATTGATTTAGAAGTTGCCACGTTTTAATTTTGGGCTGGCACTCTGTATAGCCCACTGCATTCCCACCCCACCATCATCTCCCATCACTCTAAGCACTGGCAGTCTTTTAAAAGTGAAATTAGGAAAAGTACCTGGAGCCATTTCTGCCCGCTCTGTTGCTCAGGTGTTGCTTGAGAGTGAAGGTTTCCTCCTTTCATCTAGGCTGGTGAAGGTAACTGTTGAGCCACCCCTTATATAGCAGGGGGTCTGTTTAAAATGTATATATGTGTTCACGATCACAACAACATCTCTATATCTTCCCCGTGCATAAATGCACAAGTGTTCGCAATGGTGCGACCTAATCGGAGTCCTTTATACATAGATGTAAAGGTTGGGGAGGTTGTTTGCCTGGGGATGAAAATCAGAGCTGAATGATTTCCCCATATTCTGCTGTTTATTGCAAATAGGGATTTTATGGTGGTTGGAAGACCCATCCCAAATCAGATCGGTGCTTTTACATGGCGGAATTTGCTGCAGAGGGTCAAAAATCCACCTGATTTTCCTGCCTGACTCAACAGGGCAGGAAAGTCTCCTGTTTAGGAGACTTCTAACAAGTGGGATGTTTTCCCCTTTATTGTTGGCAGTGCCAGAGTTGGATGGATGTTGTTGGATGGATGTTGTTGGATGGATGTTGTTGGATGGATATTGTTGGATGGATGTTGTTGGATGGATGTTGTTGGATGGATGTTGTTGGATGACAAGTCATTTCTTTTGTGCTACCAGAATTTCCAAAGCTCAGCCCCTAGTTTTGGTGGGCTGGTTTGGCATCAACGTGAGCAGGAGCTGTCATACCCAGGTGTGTATTTGGGGATCAACCTGCCCACCCCATGTCCCAGGTGCCATCCAGGAGGTGGCAGCTTCAGGAGGTGGACAAGGCTATGAGAAGATCTGGTTGTCAGTGTCTTCTTCATTTTGCCTGAGTTGTTACAAACAGGAAATATCTTGATTTTAAGCAGTGGGCTGGTGTGGAAATAAGGTTTTGGAGATGGGGAGGAGGAGATGGGGAGGAGGAGATGGGGAAGAGCAGAGATCACAGCACTTTTTGAGCAAAACAAGACAGAACCTGGGATAGGCAACTACAGGGGAGGCTTAAAGGACTTTTATTCCCCGTCAGGCACCAATTGCCCCAAATCACCCTGTTTTAGCCCTTTGTCTGGATTTTGGAGACTGCTCCCTGGCTGGGGGTGGTGATTTGGGTGCCTCGAGCCCTGGGTTTGCCATGGCTCTGGTTTCTGAGGGGCAGCATCGTCATCAGGGCGGCTGGAGCAGAGGGTGCCAGGGCTGGTTAATAAACATGTCGGGGGAGAGCGCGGTCTTTTCTGAGAAGAAAAAGGTCTTTGCTTTGCTGGAAATGTGGTGTTGTCACAGAGTAAATGTCAGTCCCTAGAGAAGAGGGAACAGTGGGTCCCTCAGCTATCAGGTATCCCGTCACCCAATAGCCAGCAACATCTGGGTGTGTTTTTCTACTCCCGATCATGTTTAAATATGTCAATATTTGTCAGAGATGAGCAGAGCCACAGCCACCCCAGCCCCATCACCACCTGGCAACGGTGATGCTTGACCCCTGGCACAGCACCTTGCACCCCAATCCTGCCCATCCCTTGCTGCCCTGATGCTTCTTGAGCTCTCTGAGTGAAAGCACGGTGCTAAAACAACATTTTCTTTATGTTTCAGCCAGGCACAGGGATGTCAGGAAGGTCCAGAGTGTGTGGTGGCCCCGAGGTTTGGTTTGTCCCCGTTTGTCTCTGGGGCAGGAGCGTCGTGGCGAAGGCAGCGTGTGGCTACAAAGTGCCACTGGCAGAACCACGGTTGCCAAAGCAGCTCTCAGACATCAGTTCTAGCTTCCAAACCCTTCCTTGGTGACCCGAAGTAGCATCTCATAAAGCAGCAGGACGCTGTGTCATTGCCAAATTTCTTTTCTTTTCCACAAAAGCCACTTTCCCAGCCCCTCCTGCCCCCTGAGTTGTGGTGTTTGTCTGGAGAAGACCTTCCCCAGCCAACGGGCGAGCTGTGACCAGTGAATCCTGACCCAGGAGCCAGCTGCTGGCCCACAGCACTTCAGTGGGTGACGACGTGGTTGACAGAGCTTTTCTGTGACGGTCGACTGCCTCTGCCAGCTCACAACTCGGGTGGTAAATAGTCCTTTTTAGCTTAAATCGATGGGTTTTATTTACTGGAACTAGAACTCAGTATCACTGAATCCATTTCTAGAGATGAGGCTGACGAGGTCCAGGACTGCGACCTGCCTGCCCTCCTGCTGATGGGCAGGGACAGAAATCAGGACAAAAATACTGGATATACCCAAATATATTTATTTACATGAAATGCATTTAAAATGCAACCCCATCTCAGTATAAAATTACACCAAACCCCGGCGCTAGGCTCCCTAGAAAGTACTCTAAGCATTTAAAATAAATCACTAGTGCTACAGAGGTATTTATTTGCTTCTGGCATTTTAAAGGAGGCTGAAGCCCTGGGCTGAGGGTTGTAGCTGAGCAGCAAAGCGGAACCAGAGTCACCGAAACTGCTTCTGACATCGGTGGTTTCCTCTCCAGGTGTGAAGAGCAGGGTCTCCTCAATTGTGTGAAGAGCAGATTCTCCTCAATTTTCACGCCGTTGGGTTAAGGCAGTTGAGGCAGTTGTTTATGCGGAGCTGAGGGAGCGGTTGAGAACTGGTAAGGCCAGAAAATGGACCTTCCTCTTCCATTTCATAACCAAAAACTCTGAGCTCTGCTGGTCCTTGGCTGAAACTTCGGCAAACATGGGAACCAGGAACAGCCAGTTCACTTCTCTCGCTGTGAATGTGCCTTTCTTTAATTAACCCATTTTATAAATAAAACATGGTTTAAGTCACATTTATGTACATGCGCATGCAACTAATTTGGGGGAGTTTTATTTAACTAGTAAAAATCAACCTGAAAATGCCGGGTTTGTGCTGTTTAGATGGAATTCCTGTTTTCTGTGAAGGTGGTTTGCTGCCAAACAAGAACCATCCTGTTCCCTGCTGAAAAGCCCTGTTTGCTTGGGATTTTACCCTCCCTTTTCTGCCTGGGGTTTGGGGAGCAGCGAGGTCCTGTCTTCTCCTTGGGGCCTGAAATGTCACGAGCCACAGGGACACGGGGCCCCCTGGCTTTTCCGAGGGGGGACAGATTTTCAGCCCCACTCTCCTTGTCACCCCCTCATCGTGCCTCATCCGGCCAATCCCACCGTGTCTCTCCAGATCCCCCAACCACCCCACACAGCTGCTTCCCCGTCAAGATGGTATTTTATTCACAAAATCAGATGGTTTTTAGCTTCTCTTGCAAGAGCAGATGTAGATGGCAGAGGAGTTGCTGGCCCTGGGCCCATTTCTTCTACTTTGGTTCCTGGTGATGGTCACTGTCCCTCATCCCAAGCTGACATCTTGGGACCATGGAGGTCTCCCAATGCATGGTGAGAACTTCCAGGAGAGCTCCATGCCTGCTCTTGGCTTTTTGCTCGGAGCCCTGATGAGGTGAAGTTTGTTTTCTAGCGAAGATGGACCCATGAAGAGCTGCTCCTTATTCTCAGGGCATCCATCCTGCCAATCCTGGCCCCAGGGTGATGGGACACCCCTGGACTGGGCAGAGCAGGACAGAACAGGATGTGAATTTACCCATTACCTTTATTAGGGCTTGAAAAAGCAGATGGAAATTTGTGTCCCATGATTTACATCCTTCCCACAGGTTCTGAGATTGGACATGTCCTTCAGCAAGGGGATGTCCTCATGACACGGGCTGGCTCTTGCTTAGAGAGGAGCAAGACTTGTGTAAGACCTTCTGGGTGAGAGCTGTCTCTCCAGCTTTTCCTGGAGTCTTTGAGGAGAAAGAGGTGCTTTTGGAGGATCCTCCATCTCAGACCTAACTGACAGCTTGGCCTGCTGGACATGTCCATGGCTTGAGAGCTACAGACTGGCCCAAAATCCACTTTTTGTGACTCCCACATGGTGTTGCTCACCTTGGCTTTTCTGCCTGTGCTGCAGTGGGGTCTTTCAGCCCAAGGAGGAGGGTCCTTGCAGCATGGAAAGTGATCATGCCTGGTCCTCTCCTTCCCAGGGCTGGTGGGACTGGAGGAGACCCACCACCCACCCTGGTACTTCCATTGCAGGAGCTCAGTGCTGTGGTGTGGGGCTGCCCAGGTTCTAGGGCCAGTTTGTTACTGGGGGGCCAGCAGGTAGCTCCTAATTTCTATGTAGGCTTTAGGGATTCATCAGCAGGGTGGTGAGAGTGACAGGGCAGCCCTGGTGGGCACAGCCTGGACATGACAAAGCCAGCACCCAAGGGCAGCAGGACCCCAGCTCAACGCAAGGCTGCTGGAGATGGTTTGCAGGCTGATCCCTGTGGGTGCCATCAGGGTGCTGGCAGGGAGCCATGCCACTGGTGCTGGCCTGGCAGTGGGCGCAGGATCCCTCACTCTTCACCTGGGTGTTCTCCAACTGTCCACTTGGCCTTCATGTCCCGGAAAGGAGTGATGTCCTCGTAGGTGGCCATCTGCTCCACCTCCAGGCCCTGTGCCAAGAAGAAGGAGGTTGAGACATGGGAAAGGGGACTGTGGCTTTGGCCATAGCGCGCTCCCCCTTGGAGCTCTCAAGCAAGGACCCATCTCTAGGCTGTTTCCCTGGAGATCGGGGCAACTTCTGAGAGGGGAGGAGGTGGAGGTAGATGGCTGGATGGGCTCAGAGCTTGGCTTGGTCTTACAAGCAGCTCTTTGTGGCTGATGTGCAACAAGCACTTGGGAGGAAGATGCCCTACAAGGGCTGGTGGAGCCCAGGAGACACCCAGCAAGGGCACAACCAGCTCTTTCAGGGCTCAGGTTGATATTACAGAGGCATTTCTGTAATTAATGATGCATTACCTCATAGGTGTGGTCCTCCTCTGGGCTTTCCTTCTCTTCACCCTATGGAGAGGAGAGTCACAAGTTGAGTGTCACCAGCACCCACTGGGATCTTCTATCCCTTGTACCCAGCCTCATCCCCCCCAGGTCAGGTCCACCAGCTTCCACGTGCAAATCCAGACTGTCCCCTCCCCTGCCCCATTTGAGACACTTATTCCCCACTGCAGCCCATCACGCTGCCATGCAAAGGCCCGTCCCCATACCTACTGGTGTCCTGTCCCTGGGGACATCCCAGACTGATGCCTGGAGATGCCTCGGATGATGGGCTGAAGATGCCCACTTACTTTATCTAGGAAGAGGAGCATGGGGACACTGATGAAGACGACCAGCAGGATGGACTGGATGATGATGATGGCGTCTTTCAGGGTGTTCCTGCTCTGGATCTGCTGGATGTTGCTGTGACCTGGAAGCAGCAGCACAGGGAGAGCCCTAAGTTCCACCTCTGTGCCAGGCTCCTGAGGAATGGAGACGAGGTCGGCATGGCCATAGGTTCATGTGTCAGCAGAGGGGATGGGGGGACCAGGGTGACATGCACTCCCCTTCAGGAGAGAAGAGACCATTGCAACCCCCAGGGTTGGCATCAGGGACCAGCCCTGAGATGATACACCTTGGGCAGGACCCACCACTGGGCAGGACCAGGAAAAATCTGATTTAATATGGGAATGCAGTCCCTGGGATGTGTTTCTGTGGGATGGATGTGCCAGGGAAAACCAGGGGGAGGGCATCCTGCTGCTTGGTGGCTGGCAACGAGCAAAGGAACCTCTGGGGGGCCATGGAGTATCTGCATCTGAAGGGGTCCAACCAGCATGGGGAGAGGTGGTGCACAGGAGCATGAGATGGGGTTCACATGGAGGGGGAAAGGGTGAGAGAAGGGGAAGGAGCATCTCTTAGGGTGTGTGGAGGAGAAGGATGGGGGGCTCCCACTCACCCATGACTCTAAGCTCTGTTCCACACAAGTGCGGCTGCTTCTTCTCCTCTATGAGGTCCTTGCTGTCACACACGTAGACCCCGTTGTCCTCGTAGGTGATCCTGAAGATGGTGAAGTTGATGAACCTGTCTCTTCTCTCAATGTTGTAGCGGGAGGTGTTCTCCAGCTTGTACAGTTCCTTGCTGTCCAGTGACATCTTGTACCACTGCATGATGTGGGGCTCCTTGGAGTAGCAGATGAAGTGGACAGGGCTGTTCTTCTTGGCCGCCACGTAGCGTGGGTGCTGCTGCACCATGGGGCACCCGCTGCCTGCAAGGGGACAAGGGTTGGTCACAGCCAGCAAGGACCCTGCACCCAGGGAGCATCAGAAAAAAAGCTACTCCCATGAGACCTGCCCCCTCCCAGTGTCTCCCAAATCAAGAGCTTTCCATTTTCATGGATAACCCTCCTTTTGAGCATTTAGCTTTGTTTTGGAGAATTGTCATTTGGTGGTAGAAATCAGAGACTTTTGGTGAAAACGTGCTTATAATGAGAAGTCTGATTTTCTGTGGGAATGCCATCACTCAGCTACTTTTTTTGCTGCTCCCCCCCCTCCTTGTACATCTCATTAGTCCCAGCTCCAAAATTCCACCCTGTGCCAACACGCACCATGGAGCCTTTGCCAGGACAGACCCACCCTTGCTCTTGCTTCCCCATTTTTTGCATTTTGCCGTATTTTATATTTTTGCCTGCGTTTTGGCCCCAGAGCTGGTGGGTTTGAGGGCTTGTCTGGGTTGGTTGCAGAGTTCATGCCTGACACCCCCTGGGTGGGAATGGCACAAGCCATGGCACAAGCCTGGTCCCATGGCTTGTTCATGCAATGTGCTGGGCAAAACACAGAGGAAAAACGTGTGTGTTCTTCAGAAAGACACAAGGGATTGAGCCTTGCAGAGGGAAAGCAAGGAGCGGGGATGGGGACGTGCCATGGAGGAGGTCAATGCCTGGGAAATGGCCTCTGTGGTGGGGAAGGGTGGTGGGTGATGGGACATCTCCACCTCTGCAGAGGACCAGCACCTTCGTGGTGTAGCCAGTGGGGACAGGAGGGACCCTGGGGACACAAGTAGGGAAGAGCCCAGTGGGTCTGGGAGGTTTAGAAGTTACCTGTGCTGTTGCTGGTGCGGCTCTTGTCTGCTGAGATCCCACCTGCAAGACAGAAGGGCTCTGAGAGAGTGGCCAAGAGCTCAGGTGGGACAAGCCACGTAGGACAAGCCCATGTAGGGTGTCCCACATGGGATGGCACATCCCAGGAGTCCTTTGTGCCCACTCCAGGTAGGATGGAGTGCTTGGGAGCACCAACCAGAGCCCCACGGAGAGGACCCACAGCAGTGGAGATTTGGGTGCAAACCCTTCCATTTGCGTCCCATCTCTTGATTTTTCTCTAAGCTGCTTTCTGGTTGATGTCTGGGTGAAACCTGCCTTTGCTGTTAATATTCCCACAGGCTGGCACCCTCTCAGAGGGACTCATGCCTCATTATTTACACTCTGTTTTTTGAATCAACCATAAAAACTTTCCCTGCTGAGGCTTCCCTGATCTCAGAGCCCCTTGATGGCCAGGGTGGGTTCTCAGACCCTGGAACCATGCAGCCCCCCCTGGGACGGGGGCTGGATGGAGCTGTGTGCCGTACGATGCAGTGCAGGAAGCAGGGTGAAGCGGGGCCCCCCCTTAGCACCCATGGGTGCCCCTGCCTACAACTCTGGTGCCCCATGCCTCGGTTCCTCTTGCTGCAGCTGGGCAGGAAGGACCAGCCCTGTTTATCACATCGCTTCAGTGCCTGGCTCCATCCGCTCAATCAATATTCACCAAATGCCACTGTGGGGAAGCTGGCATGGAGGTGGGGGCTGCACCACCTTTTGGCATGTTGGGGCAGCTGCAGAACTCACGCCCAAGGAGGAGAAGAAGGAGAAGGAAAAGGAGAAAGAAGGAGAAGGAGAAGGAGAAGGAGAAGGAGAAGGAGAAGGAGAAGGAGAAGGAGAAGGAGAAGGAGAGGGAGAAGGAGAAGGAGAAGGAGAACCTGGTCTAGTGGGAGGTGACCCTGGCAGGGGGTTGGAACTAGATGATCTTTAAGGTCCCTTCCAACCCAAACCATTCTGTGATTCTATCATTCTAAGAATAAGAAGGAGAAGGAGAAGGAGAAGAAGGAAGGTTCAGTTCCCCATCCTGAGTTTTTGCCTTGCCACCCATCCACAGACCTTTGCCCAGCAGGGATGTCCTGGCTCAGCCATGGGGTCCCCTCCCTCTTCCAGGTCCATGCTGTCCTCCAGCATCTATGTCTCTGCAGGCAAACTGTCCCCTCCAGCCTCATTTCATTTTTTTTCTGAGATGAGGAGATGCATCTTGTCTGGACTGTGCATTGGGTACGTGTCCCTGCCACCAGGCCAGCTGGGGCACTGGGCTGTGTTCTCCATGTTTTGTTGGTGTTCCTAAACAAAGACCAGGCTGGTTCTCCACCCTGAAAGCCCCCACACCTCAAGCCAAGATTTCCATTGCACCCATGGGTGGGCTGAGCTTTCCCTGCTCTCTCTTGAAGCCCTCATGAGAGCCAGACTGAAACCCTGTGACCCCAAATCTCTGCTGGACTTGGGTGGCCACACAAAACCCCTTTAAATGCCCTTTCTCCTGAGGTCACAAGTTCCCCCAGCCGAGGGTGGGATCTGCTGCAGGTTTTGAGGGTGGCCCTGCACCAAGCAAGAGGAGTTGGAAGGGGACAGGAGCTGCGTTCTGGGCTTAGCTGCTGCTTCTCTGTGGGGATGCAAAGAGGTACAGCATGGGGATGTTCACACAAGGACCCCAAATCATCCCCAAAAGCCTTTTTCCTCCCATTTCTGCTCTGTTCCTGTGCACTGACACCCACAGAGCAAAGGGGCATGGGTCAGCTGTGGCCTCAGTGATGTGCTGGCCCCATCCCTGGGCCTCTGAGAGCACTAAATGGTAAAAA
Source organism: Scolopax mira (assembly GCA_004320125.1). NCBI lineage: Eukaryota > Metazoa > Chordata > Aves > Charadriiformes > Scolopacidae > Scolopax > Scolopax mira. The sequence goes on from BJBW01009851.1 coordinate 11,571, forward strand.
AAACACCCAACCTTCTCTTTCCTGACACCTGCAACCACAGCTGGGCAGGCACCGAGGCCACCCACCCCGGAAAGCTCCGTGCTGGGGACGAGACAGACGCGTCCCATCCCCGAACCCCAAGGGGAAGCAAAACCCCAAACCCAAGGCAGTCGCTGAGCCCCGACCCCCCGTGGGTCCATCCTGGCTCCAAGTGATGGACAACGATGATCGCAAAGTTTAAATCCAACACGTTTAAAGCCGTCCCTGGGTGAAGCCCCTCATGGCACCAAGCCCGGGCGCATCCCCTGGGTGAGCGTTTTCCAAGCCCCTGTTTGACACTTACCCATGACCAGGGCCATCAGCCAGAGGTTGGCCTGGAGCACCCACAGCCTGGTGCAGAAATCAGCCATCTTTCACCTCAAACGGCAGGGAAACATCCAGTTGGCCAGCCCTCACCTCTGCAGGACGCAGTGGCTGCTCCGACCGGCTTGGTCTCCCAACCTAAAAATGGCGAAGCTGCTGCTACGTGAGACGGCCCCTTTCCTGCTCATGTAAATCCTCCTCGGTGGGGACTTTCCCCTCGGGGATGGTTTTGAATGCGGCGCAGACACTGGGGCGGCCGGTGCCTGCGCCCTGGGCACCCTCCAAGCCTCGTGTCCCCAGGCTCTGCTCATGGTGGTGGCCACCTTTGATGGAGGTGGTCACCACTGGTGGTGGAGATGAGCCCACCTGCAAAGCACTCGGGGCTGCAAAACCTGGGCTGAGCCCAGGGGATGTGCTCAGAGAGTGATAGGTGACCATTGGTGTTGTCACATCGCTCAAGGGGTGGTAAAGGATGGGGGTTACCCCCAGGGTTGTACCTCAGCTCCAGACCAGCATGGGCAGGTTCCTCCCCAACTTAGCTCCTCAGGTGATGGATGCAGGAGGTGATGTTGGCCTAGTGGCAAGAGTTGGAGCAGGAGCAGGGTGGGATGAGGGGATGTTTGTGGGGCTTCTAATTGATGCTTATTGAGGAGTGCAGTTGGGTTGGTCCCTCCAGTTCCCATCCCCAACATCCCAGAGAGTCCCCACAGCTGCTCTTCCAGGGAAGGGTGAAATGAGGAGAGAGATGACCAAAGTGAGGTTGTCACCTCCCTCGGTGCCAGCCATGCCTGCTCCTTCACATCCTGTTTGCCAAGAAACCCTTGTTTATGAGTCTTTTGGAGAAACCACTCCTTGGGGAAGCACAAGGTGGCACCCCAAGGAGGCACCCCAAGGTGACACCCCAAGGTGAGCTCTGTCCCCCTCTGCTCTGATGCAGAAATATGGTTTCCCTCCATGCCATGCCCTTCAGACGCAGCCCTTCACCAGCTGCAGGCAAGCACTGAACTGTAAATCCATCTGAGAAGCACGTTTGGTACTTTTGCCAGTTGTGTTGGTCCCCAGAGCCCTGGTGGCTCTGCCTGGGGCCTCCCCGGACCTTCACCTTCTGCAGGTTTGGTGGGGTTTTTACCAGTTCTGAGCATCCGGCAACTGCTGTGAACCAGTCTGAGCCTTGCCTTGTGTGTGAGGGGATGTGAAGTGAGAAAAAAGAGAAATAAAAGTTTCCAGAGAAAAGCTGGCCCCGGGAAAGGAAGATGGGAGAGGTGCCTTCTCCTGGTAGAGCGGGCAGGTCATGCCGTGCACGGTGCTGTAAGTTGGTCCCTACTGCTGGCACCCCTGGTCTTGCTGGAGAAACACAGCCTGTCCATGACATCCCGGCAAGGCAAAAGCCATCGGGGATGTCCACGTGCTTGGTGGGCACTGGAGGGATTTCCATCAAGCCCTGGGGTGGGAGATAAGAGCTGAACTGAGTGAGACGGGGATGCTGGAGATGCTTGGGAAAGCCCCATGGGGCAAAACCAGGAGCAGGGCACAAATTAAAGAGGGTTTGCAGTGACAGTGGCCAAATTACCCCACGGCCTGGCCTACAGGCTCCTCGGCACCTTTAAACAGGTACAGGCTGGTCCAGAGGGGCTTGGTCAATCCTTGAAGTCCCCTGTGCTTGCAGAGCCCCATAGCATGGGATGTAAGGAGACCTGAAGGTCTCACGGGGAAGGCGTTGTGTCCCCATGTCTCTTCCCCTGGGCCACACTGGCTCGACAGAGTCACTGCCAGGCAGATGTGCCCTTCTCCAACCCATTCCTATTCATCAGGGCTTGGGTTTCACTGCTGTCCTTTCCCCTGCTGCAGGAGGACAGGGATGGTGGGTCACACCACCTCCTTCCTCCAGCCTCCTGCCTGCGTGGGTGCCATGATGCTCAACTTGAATTACACCATCCATGGGACAAGCTGTTCCAGCCAGAGCAAAAACACAGCGGTGAGGTCATGCTGTGGCCCTTGGGGACGTCAGCGGATCCCGGAGGTGGCTCCTTCTTCAACCACATGTTGATGTAGAAACCTCCTTCGCCCACTGCTGCCTTCTCCCCATGATGCTGAACTGCTCCTGCATGGCTAATGGGACTGGTTTGACCCCACAGAGCCTGGCATGGGGGTCTGCACCTCCTCCAAGCCCACCTCTCTCCTTGGTTGAACGTGCAGCAGCATCTCCTGTGGCTCCTAGAGATGGAGCTTATTGCCATGAGGTGCCAAGGGCTCCAGGGGATCTTGTTCAAAGAATCATAGAATGGTTTGAGTTGGAAGGGACCTTAAAGACCATCTAGTTCCAACCCCCCTGCCCTGGGCAGGGACACCTCCCACCACACCAGGTTGCTCCAAACCCCCTCCAACCTGGCCTTGAACGCCTCCAAGGACAGCTTCTCTGGGCTCATGAGCAGAGGAGAAGCTCAGGGCTGGGTTGGAAGCAGCCCAGGGGCTCTCTTGTGCAGCATGGGACCACCAGGTCCTGCTGAGGATGGCAGGTCCACCCAGAGCCATACAAAAAGACTCCCCATACCTGCTCTGGAGCAAGGGGAGGGGGCATTTCCCCCTCCCAGGGGCAGGGTAGACATTTCTCCCTCTAACACACCCCAACGCAGTTGGCATTGTAATCATAGACCATTTACGGTTGTTTATTTTAAGAAATGTACAAAGAAAAATGCCTTTAGCGCACACAGATCCTGCTCTTTGGCATTTTTTTTTCCACCACCGACGACACATACGTACAAGCAGCATCGATTGTGAACCACAATCCGGGCTGGGAAACCGCTGGAACCAGGGATGTCCCCCCCCAGGAAAAAACCATGGAAAGGGGCTCAGGCTCCTGTCCCCGGGAGCAGCACCCTACAGGACACGGGAACGACAGGCACGACACGAGGGGACGAGCAGAGCCACCCCTGAACATGGGGCATCCATAACGGCTCAGCGCCAAAATCAGCCCAAGGAAAAAAAAAATTATCATCATCATAATAATTATTATTAATAATAATAATAATAATAAAAAAAAAGACGGACCCTTTGGCTTCAAGAAACAGCCCTTGTTTTAACTGGAAGACATTTTTGGTACATATTTAGTTTGATCTAAAGAGGGTTTTTTTTTTCCCTTTTGAAGGCAGAAGGCAGCCCACATTTTATTTTATTTTTTGCACATTTTCCTTGAATTACTTGCCTTTTCCACACCTGTGTAAAGAGCAGTTAAAACCCTTCCCCCCTCCCTGGGATAACCCTCCTCTGCTGGGAAGGGTTCCTGGTGAGGACCTGCCTGGCCCCAGCAGGGGGTCACCTCCGGAGCCCCAGCCAAGGGAATGATGCTCTGCCAGAGGATTTTGGGATTTACACCCTGGAGGGGCATTCATTGCATTAAGGCCCCCGGTGCTGGGTGGCCAAAGGGATTTAAGGGACCCCGTTGAAGTAGCTCATTGCAACGACCATTCAAAGACCTGCTCTGATACCTGGGGATGCGTCTTGTTAATTAACACCAATCAAGAGCATCCATCAGGACATTTCCACTTGCTACTTGTAGGGTTTTGTTGCAGGGACTGGGAATTCTCAGAGGAGGTTCTCCAAACCCTATCTTTGCCCATTGCTTTCCTGCCACAAAATCTGGATGAAACGGGAAAAAGGAAAAGAAATGTGAATATAAATACCATTTACATTCGTACCGTAGAGACCTGAATGATTTATGATTTCAATGCATATTCAGAGACCTTTAAAACCTGATATTTAACCCTGAGAACATATCTGCAGATGCTTTGTGTTGGCTATGCAAACAAATCTTTAAGACATAATTGCACTTTCTCTGTATATAACAAAAAAATAATCCATAAAGCTTATTCAAATATTTAAAAGAAAGGTGCTAATTTAAGACATTGGAGATTTTTGTTCAGAAAACCTTGCCTTTTCTGTAATTATTTTTAATATTATTTCACTTGGCTCATCTTTCACTGGCTACTTGTCTATGCTCTGGAAGAATAATATACAAGAAAATCTCTTAATTGTGAAATAACATTAATAAATAATTATTTTAAGTAAAAGGACAGCCATACTCATTTGTTAACGTCTGAAAAACATCGTTACCACGATGAGATAATTTCAAAACTAAAATGTTTCTCTTTCACCAACAATATAATTCACATTTAATTCTCATAATAAAAATATTAAACTCTTTGCAAGTGCAGCGAGCTGTAAAAACCAGGATCATTGAGAGATCCTGCTTCAAAAGTTAAGGTGTCTGCTTGAATTATCTGAAATTAGCTTGGTATCTAAGATCTATTGATCTGTATATGGAAGAGCTCTTGAAAAGGAGATACAAATGAAGTCTTTTCAGGCCAGGTGAGAGGCAGAAGCCTCTTTCTGTTATACCAGTGACTCTTTCACAACGCATTCCTTATCCCACCCTTCTGCTTCACCAGGAGCATCTTGAGTCTCTGAGCTGGGAACGGGTGCAAGACCAAAGGCAGGGGCTGTCTCCACATCTGTCCCACTGTTCCCATACATCTCATGCATTTTGGTGGCGATCAGACCTTCCTTCTCGGGTGCATCCTCTTGCAGGGCCTCCTCGTCCTTACTGTGCCTGTACATGTACGACGCCTGCTTCACCGAGCGCCTCAGGAGGTACCTCCGGAAAGCCCTCTGGATCTTTGTGGCACAGACTTCCTCATGTTTCCTTTTCAGAGTGGTGGTGATGGGTTCATAGGAAACTTTTGAGGGGTTTGCAGCCATGAACTTCTCCTCCATGGTGGCCTTCAAAGCATCCATCTCTCCCGAGTCTCCCAGCACTTCCTTAGTCAGGGCAAAGAGGATATCCAGACAGTGGATTTTGTCCCCAGCAACCATTGGTAGATCCATGGTGATTAGCTTGATCTTGTTTGGCTTGGGAATTTTGAGTGGCTCCTGTAAGGTGTCTACAAAGTCAGATAAGGTGCTATACGCGATGAACTGGGTGGCATCTGGGTCAAACTTCTCCCAAGTTTCATAAAACATTTCAAAATCATCTTCGCAGAGGGGTTCACTGCTCTCCTCTGTGGCCACACTGAAGTTTTCCAGGATGATGGCAATGTACATGTTCACCACAATGAGAAAGGAAATGATGATGTAGCTGCAGAAGAAGAAGATGCCAATGGAGGGATTGCCACAGTCCCCTTTTACCGAACTGCCAGGGTTTTCCAGGTCAGGGTCACAGTCGGGGGGACCGCTGTTCAGGATGGGGCTGAGGAGGCCATCCCATCCAGCTGATGTGGTAATTTGAAAGAGGCAGATCATGCTGTTGCCAAACGTTTCAAAGTTGAACATGTCGTCAATCCCAGCTTCCCTCTTAACGTAGGCAAAGTTGGACATGCCAAAGATGGCGTAGATAAACATGACCAGGAAGAGCAGCAGACCAATGTTGAACAAAGCAGGAAGGGACATCATCAGGGCAAAGAGGAGCGTCCGGATGCCTTTGGCTCCTCGGATCAGCCGGAGAACACGGCCAATCCTTGCCAGCCTGATGACCCTGAAGAGGGTGGGTGATACAAAGTACTTCTCTATGATGTCTGAGAGGACGATACCTGTGAAGGGATGAAGGAGAGGTGAGTTTGCTGTGCTCTGCAGCCAACGCAGGGAGGTGAAATGGAGCTCCTCCAGCTGCCAGAGTTGGGCAGATAGAGGGAGATGAGGCCACCCCCGATGGCACACAGATCATATCTCCTCTGGTGGCAAAGGGAACAGATTAAAAAATAGACTCTGAGCACAGACCCAGGGTTAAATGCTGGTTTCTCTGTTTCAGAGACAAGGGTAACCCAACACCAAGGAGTGAGACACATCCCCAGCCTCCTGTGCAGCCTGGTGGTGTGGGGTGGCCTCACATGCATCTTGTCTCAGGGTCTTGTTCTTGGTTCTGCTCAAAGGGTGGGTGTAAGGGGGTGGCCAGTGACAGCTTGTTGGCTGTGGATCAGCTAGACCATTTCCACTCTTCATTATCCAGAGGGATGCCTGAGGAACTGGTAGAACAAGCAGGACTCACCTAAGATGGAGAGGATGACCACCACAAAGTCAAAGATGTTCCAGCCGATAGTGAAGTAGTAGTAACGCAAGGCAAACATTTTGAGCACACACTCTCCAGTGAAGATGACGATGAAGACTAGGTTTATTTTGTAGAGGACAGATGTTTTGAGCTCACTTTGATCATCAGTTTCGACCATCATGGTCACCATGTTCAGGCAAATCAGGATCATGATGGTTATGTCAAACACCTGCTTGGTAACAAAGTCAAACACCATCCCTTGAAACTTGTTCTGTTGTAAGGGCCATGTGGGTGATGATGGAGAACCAGAGGTCAGGTGGGAACAGACACACACACACAAAACAAAAGACACAACAGAAAGAGAAGGAGGAACTGTATTTAGAAGAGCATAGAAATCCTCAGGGTCGAAGCCAGTACATGGGTCTCATGGACACAAAAGCTATGAGAGGAGGATACCCAGCACCTTGCAGGATGAAACCTATCTGATGACACCACGGTCAGGAGGCATGGGCACAGGGACAGTTGCTTTCTAATTATATCCACAGCTAGTACATCAGGGCGAAAATAAACACAGGGAAAAGGCCTCACTTGAGCAGGTATATCACAACCAAACCCAAGTCACAACTGTGTATGTATTGGCTGGGCCAGTGTCCCTTCTAGGAATGTTGAAAGATGAAGTTTCCACAAGCTGAGCTTTCCAGCTCCCTTATGGAGAGGAGCTGGGAGCTGAGATAGGAGAAATCCCTAATCCCTGCAAAAATGACCCCGCATCCCCCCGCCCCGTGCCCCTGCCAGCAGACCCAGGGCTGAAGAGCAGACCCAAAGGATGTGAACCTCCTCTGAAGCTCCATCTCTTAGCAAAGTCCTGTCTGAAGAGTAGCGTCAGGGAGCCAGGATTTGGCTCCTAGTCCTGGCAAATGGCCTTCCCTAGACCCTTCTGATTCACTTTGGGACAGGTGATGGCTTGAAGAGGTCCCTCCCTGCTGCACTCCAGGCTGATTAACCCAACATACCGATGGCCTGGGGATGGGCTTCTGGGGCTTCTTGGAGCCCAGCTTCTTCATGGCATTATAATATTTCTTCTGCTCTTCCGTCATGAAGATGTCTTTGCCTCCAAAGTATAAAGAGAATCACCTCAGTTAGTCTTGGGGTCTCACCTCTTCCCTCACCAAGCATCTCTGACCATGCTCCTTCCCACCAAGTGTCTCTGACCATGCTCCTTCTCTCTAAGCATCTCCAGCCAAGCTTCTATAAGGCTCTACTCACTGCACTGACTCAGATAAACCTTCTTCATCCCTGCTTGCCCCTTTCTCTGCTGCTTCCCTTCATTCACAGCACCCAGAGGTGCTCACCCCAGCGCTGTGATTTCCTCCTAAAGAGGTGAGATGCTGCCTCCCAGCCCACTGCAGAGAGTGGGGCACCCTATGCCCTGACAGGGCACCCCCTACTTGTTGGCTGGATCCTGGTGGGACCCATACAGCATCTCAGGGGGCTTCAGAGCTCGCTTGGCACAAATGATGTGCTCTGTGTTACCCCCCCTCTGCTTGCTCCCCTCTCTGGCAGCCCAGGGGCATTGGTCCCCTGCTGCTCACTTAAAAGCAGAAGTTGAGACTCTCCTTGATGCATGGAAAAATTATGAGAAAGGGTCACGGGGTAGGAAAAGAAAATAATAGTGACGGCACAGGCGTACAGCTGTGCCTGCTGGCACACAGGCAAGAGAAACCACAGTCCCCCTCGTCTCCTCCCTCTGCATCCATAAATGACATCCTCTATAAATGCTATGGCCAGGACACAAATCCCTGGGTGCTGTTTGCCTGGCTTTCCTTCTTCACTAGTGGATAACAGCAATTCAGGTTCCAGAGGAACCCTGGCGTCCATCCAAACCCCCATCTCTTTACCCCACAACCCTCCTGGTCCCCTCCATTCTGCTTTGGACTAGATGATCTCTAAAGATCCCTCCCAACTCCTGCCAGTCCACGATTCTGTCCTGGACCAGTGCCCAGAAAATACTTATCTTTTTCTTCTGCTGGTTGAAGTTATCGATGATGACGCCAATGAAGAGGTTCAGGGTGAAGAAGGAGCCAAAGATGATAAAGATGACAAAGTACATGTACATGTAGAGGTTGATCTCGTACGCTGGCTGCTCTTCAATCTGACCAGGAGAGATGGGAAATGTGAGACTAAATGTCACACAAAAGCATGTTCCCAAGCCCCTAGACAATCTGTCGCTGTATCTGGACAGAGCCATGGGGTAGTTGCTCCTAAACCCTTGGCAGATGCTGTGTGGGTTGAGTGGTCCCCATGGGAGCAGCCACGGGAAGGGACATCCACATGACACTGGAAGGGTGACAAGGATGTGTGACCCCCAGCCTATGGTGGGGGCTAGGGAATAGGAAAGGATGCCCAGGTGCAGCAATATCAATGAGCAAACTTGAGTTTCTTCCCAATAATCAGCTTTCCAAGGGCTGAAATAAAGCCAAGAGGGGAAAGGAAAAGTGGTTTAATTCATGCCATGCCAGCACAGGGGGTGACACAGCCTGGCAGCCTCGGAAAACACTCCTCATCAAGGAGTATCATTTAATTCTGCTCTAGAATTGACTGAAGACAACCCAAAGTGTCGCAACCAGCCTCTCTCATTTCGAGGAAGGCTCTTGGCAGAAGAGAGCGGTTTTTCTCCCAAAACAGCTTTGCCCCAGGTGTTTGGGGAAGCAGGAGTCCAAGCTGTTTTCAGAGGGAGTTGGAAGTAGCTCCTCCACTGGGCACCAGCAGTGCAGCCCTGTGAGAAGACAGGCTGCTCCTGGTGCTAAAAAAAGGCAAAGAAAACAGTAAGTTCAGGCCCGTGGTGTGTGGGGCAAGAGAAGGGTAGGAAATCCCTTCTGCTCTGCTCATGGCTGTGTGTGCACACCCGGGCTGGCCTAGGGATACTTTTTGGGATAAATCACAGTAGTGAGAGGTGAGCTGTCCAGGTAAGAGCTATGGAGGCAGAGCGGGAATTTTGGACCAAAACGCTGACACCAAGAGGAGTGGTCTGAGCCCCAGCTGTAGCCCAGATGGGATGGGATCTTGGTGAGGGGTCCAGGGTGCAGCTGGGAGGATGGCTGTGGTGCAGGCGACAATGACATGGGTTGCTCAGAGACAAAACTGTCTGCCTTTTTTAGGTTGTGCACCTCAGCAGGAGGGATACTTTGGGGGTTTCTCCACTGCTTAGCCCATGTCCTAGCTGAAGCCACGGGTGGGATGCAGGCAGCATCCCCAGTATCCATGGGGGATGCTGTGGCCGAGGGGTCCATCCCCAGCCTGTGCTGAGCATCTCTTTGGCCCCAGGACTCTGCTCCCAGCCTGCTGGGGGAACTGGCCCTGTGGGATAAGTGATTCTTGGTGCCATTTGGGAGATATCCCAGCTTCTCCCCGCACCTCACGAGAGTCCACGGCAGCATACATGATGTCCATCCAGCCTTTGAAGGTCGCCTGTGGGGACAACGGAGAAGAACAGATTCACTGGGAGGTATTTGGGGCTGGGGAGGGCGATGGGTGTGTGATTGGGGTTTGGTTTGGGGGTTCAGCTCTGAGCTCAGCCTGCTCTGAGGAGGTTACAGCTTCTCTGAAGGAATGGCAGGAGAGGGACCATGAGCTGAATTCATGAGAAAAATGCCCTGATACAGAAATACTGAGATTTGCTCGTGCACACACAAAGCTCCTTTCTGTGGCTGAGGTTACCAGGGGCTTCCCAAAACACCGCTGCAAACCGGGGTGGGAAAAGAAGGAATTAACTCTTTTCTCCCCCAAAACAAAGTGCATTCTCCAGCTGTGCTGGAGCCGGCTGCCTCCCTCCCACTCCCAACCTCTGCCGCCTCCATAGCCCTGAGTTCTGCATCGCTGCCTCTGCTGCCTGCATCCTGATCCTGGTGTGTGTCGGGGGGGACACACGGCATCTTTTACAGGCTTTTGCTGCTGATTTGTTAAACAAAAAGCCTGAACATCTTTGTTTCCTGATTCTGATGGAACAACAAATCTGAAGAGGAAGCTGATTTTAAAGTAGGTTGATCAATTTGGGTTACGCTCCGATTCTGCAACTGCCTGGATCTGATGGGAGTAACCCCAGCCCACCCCATAACAGAGCCCACACCTATATTTTTATTAAAATTGTGGTGAGCAGTTCCTCTTCTGCTCGCCTGGCTCAGCTGCGGTGGGTTCAGTGGAAGAATGGCCGCGTACACCCACTGTGGGCACATGTGCTCTTTTTCCAGTCATCATCTTCCCCATGCAAAGCTCCTGCAGCCCACGACTACAGCAGATCGAACTTTTTAAACGAGTAGGGGGAAAGACAGGCCTCCCCCCCCTCGCTCCTGCGTCCCATGCTCTACAGAGGACTTCTCGCAGCCCCAGGCTTGGTGCTCCCTATACTCATCCATAGCAGTTCCCTGGTGACATTTATCTTCCCCTTCCATCTTCCACCCTCTCCTTTTTCTCCTTGGCTCTGCAGGGCTTTGGGTTTAGTTTTTTTTTGGGTGTTAAATACCAACTTTAGAGCTAAGATGCAACTAAGATGCCCCATGGGCATCAGGGCAGCATCTTGCTTCAGCCCTGATGCTAATTTGATGGGGGCAATTAACGTCCCCTGTACCACCAGTACATGGCAGTGGTGATGCTGCACCTTGAGGGCTAGGACCAGTTTTGGGCATCTAAAACAAGAAAGACATTGAGAGGCTGGAGCGGGTCCAGAGAAGGATAATGAAGCTGGTGAGGGGTCTGGAGCACAAGTCTTGTGAGGCTGAGGGAAATGGGGGGGTTTCAGTCTGGAGAAAACGAGGCTGAGGGGGGAGACCTTCTCGCTCTCTCCAACTCCCTGAAAGGAGGTGTAGCCAGGGGGGTGTCGGTCTCTTCTCCCAAGGAACAGGTGATGGGACAAGAGGAAACAGCCTCAAGTTGCACCAGGGGAGGTTTAGGACGAATATTAGGAAAAAATTCTTCAATGAAATGGTTGTTAAGCATCTGAATGGGCTGCCCAGGCCAGTGGTGGAGTCACCATCCCTGGAGGTATTTAAAAGCCAGGCAGATGTGGTGCTGAGGGACATGGGTTAGTGGTGGTTTGGGCAGTGTTGGGTTGATGGTTGAATTCAATGATCTGAAAGGTCCCTTCCAACCTCAATAATTCTATGATTCTGTGATTCTGTGATTCTATGATTACAGAATCACAGAATCTTCACGGTTGGAAGGGACCTTTGAGATCATTGAGTCCAACTGTATACACACACACACACAAAAACTCAACCCAACCATCTCAGGCACTAGAGCATACCCTGAAGAGCCACGTCTACAAATTCCTTAAATAGCTCCAGGGATGGTGACTCTACCACCTCCCTGGGCAGGCTCTTCCAGAGCCTGACCACTCTCTCAGTAAAGTAACTCTTCCCAATATCTAATCTAAACCTCCCCTGCCCCAACTTCAGACCATTTCCTCTGTTCCTGTCATTATTCCCTTGGGAGAAGAGGCCAACCCCCACTTGTCTATAATGTCCTTTCAGGTAGTTGTAGAGGGCAATGAGGTCTCCCCTCAGCCTCCTCTTCTCCAGACTAAACATGCCCAGTTACCTCAGCCACTCCTCATATGACTCCTCTAGACCTCTAGTTCTCTAATTCTAATTGCACTGTTACAGTGATGCCTCACGTAGAGGGATGGCAGCTGTTTTCATTACGTACCACTTGCAGCAAGGAGAGGTATCCCAAGCCCACGTTGTCGAAGTTGACCTTGACATTGACCCATCTGACCTCGTTGGTGTGGAGGAGGGCCATGCAGTCACTCTTGTTGTTCACCACACTGATGTCAAAGAGCTCCCCTGTGGTGGTGTTGACACATCGGTAGTACTTCCCTGCAAAGAGGTTCACCCCCATAATGCTGAATATCAGCCAGAAGATGAGGCAGACCAGCAGGACGTTCATGATGGAAGGGATGGCGCCCAGCAAGGCATTCACCACCACCTGCAAGGGGAGAAAAGACATTGGAGGGCCTGGCTTTGGAACCAAGATAGTGATGATGTGGAGTTTCATGTTCCTGTGCCCCAGCCTTAACCTCCCCAGAAGCATCAGACAGGCTCAAACTGGACCAATGGTACCTCAACATTGATCCCACTGACCTGGAGTCCCCTGAAAATCAACTGGGATGGGTCCCTGATGTATCTGACTGCTGAATGGTGCCACATTGCACACCTGTGTCAGAGCCAGCAGCACATGGGGGAGGAACCTACCCTCATGCCTTCAAATCTGGACAGGGCACGCAGTGGTCTCAGAGCCCTCAGGGTCCGCAGGGACTTGATGGCTCCCAGCTCGGAGTATCCCAGCCAGTTCGCTGTCAGGCTGACAAGGGAAACCTGGAAGGAGTAGCCCAAGGGATTAGCAGTGTCTCAGCTGGAAACACAACTGAACCCTGTCCCTGCAGATCCTGCACTCCCCTCTCTGCCCAGCACTCCCTCAGGCTGGTGGACATCTTCCTGTCTTGGGACACAGGGATTGGCATTGAGTCCTTGGGTTCCTGGTGACCAGACAATGTCCCTCAGCAGAGGATGTCCCTGCTTCTTGGGTATGAGGGTGGAGTTGACAGGGAATGCAGAAATAATGCCCAGGTGGAATGACCTGCTGTGTCATGGAGCTTTTGGGAGACCCTACATCCCTTCACATCTCTACTCGGGTCTGGTGGAACAGCACAGACTTGTTCTTGCCTTGAGCATAAAACAGAAAGGGATTTGAAAGGGTTTAACCAGGGAAAGAAGTGGCTTTTCCTGTGGGGACCATTATTTTAAGCAATGGTCTAAGCCCTCATTCCACAGCCACTCGTTGTCCTATAAAATACAGCATAGGTTCATTTCCAACTACAACCCCATAGTGCTCCCAAATCCCTTGGCTAACTATGGCCGTCATCAGACCACTCTTACATCAACGATGAGGAAATCCAGCCAGCACCAGGCGTTGGTGAAGTACACCTTGAAGCCATAGGCCACCCACTTGAGCAGCATCTCGATGACAAAGATGTAGGAGAAGACCTTGTCAGCATACTCCAGGATGGTGCGTATCACCTTCCGCTGTTCGATGTAGATGTCCTCAAAAGCCTGGAAGAGGCATGGAACTACGTGACAGTCATTCTTCCACCAGACCCGCTGCCTGGGTCAATGCAGCCACATCCATACCTACATTTCCTTGGGCTTGGAGCAGCTTGAAGAGCTGAGAGCCTTGCTACAGGTGGCATTTCCTGATGTACCTGATCAATGGGGGATCTAACTGTGAGCTCTTGTTGGCTGTGTTGAGTGGTGTTTGTCCCCAAGCAAAGTTTCACTGCAGCAAATGTCCAACTGCACCTAATTCCCCCTGGTCTGAGCACAAGTCAAAAGCCAGGAGGCCACCTGCACCTCTGGATGCTTTGGTAGTTTTGAAAATGCTCTTCAGGAGCAGTTGGGGTTCCTGATACGTGCTCATGGCATGTAAGACACAAACAATCAGAGGTAGGGGCATGGTGACCAGGTGTTGCACAGCTGTTTTAGCACAGCTTTTGATTCTGAAAAAACATCCCCAAACCGCACTTCAGAGATGATGCAGATGCATAGAGTATGTCTGAAAACTAGTTCAGTCCCTCCATCTTCCTTCCCTTTGTCTTTCTGCCCCCAGAAAATTGCAGAGAAGTTGATCTCCCCATTAGCTCTCTGTATTTACAGAGTAATACCCAGCCCAAAGAGGGCACACAGCTTTTTAATGAGGGTGATTTAAATAGACACCCAGGTTCTGGAAGGGTGCACCCGTCAGAGGATGGAAGTGCTGAGCAGCAAAATAATAACCATGAATTGTTCGAAAAGCACCTCCCGACAGTCAGTTATGGAGCAGGGAAATGAGGAACCATCTGCATAAAGCTGAATGGATGATGCAGATAGTTCATGGTTGACATTGAGAGCAGGACAGGAGGCTGCAAGAGGTTGTCCCATGAGCCCATGGACCACAGCCCGTGTTGGGGGTCAGTACAGGGGTGACTTTACCCCTGAAAGGCTCTTGGAGGGCAAGAGGAGGATGTTTAGATCCCTTTTCAAGGCTGTACATGGGGCAGAGCTGAGCCAAATGGGGTTTTAAGGCAAACACCTGCCCACAGCTGTGTTATTTTGCACAGGAAACAACGGGGCGATGCCCAGAGCCTCTGGTGCTGCTGTTCCTGGGTTCTCACCAAGTTGGGGAGCTGCTGCAGAGCCAATGAGACAGGGCAAAAGGTGGGACCTACCAGTGCCCCACTGCTGAGGAGGATCATGAAGACGATGAAGGTCTCAAACCAGTCGTGCTCCACGATGAGGAAGCAGGTTTTCCGGAGGTTCCACCACACCTTCCCTTTGTCACTGGTGATGTCCACATAGAGGCAAGGAAACCTCTTCACGCAGGCTAGGGATGGGACAAAGAGCTGTGGGTTACCTCCTGGCCAGCGTGTTTCCACCAACATGACACTATTTGCACTTTTATTGTCTTTTCAAATCCTTCTAGGTGAGGGTTGGAGCAGGATCCTGCTGGGTCTGAGGGTGTGCACTCAAGAGGGGAGCCCCACAGGGACCCTCTCCCTGGTGGTACAGGAGGATTTGGAGTTTGGGCTGAGCTAAGTGAGCCTGGGGGTCGTTTTGCTGCAAGAATTGGTTGGCAATTGCCCCTCCATACCCACCTCCCCCTCTCCACAGGGCCCCCTGACCTGCTCGGTCCCTCACCTTCGGTGAAGCACTCCTCAGGCTCGTTGCTGTCCTCAGCCTCTTCTGCCACCTCCTCCTCCACCGGCGCCGGGGGCTTGTAATCCACGGTGCTGCATATGGATGATGCATTGTCCTTGGGGAGGGGAATCTGCAAAGGGAGAGGAGGATTCAGGCTGGGCTTCCCTGGGCAGGGGATGCTTCTAGGCTGCGGGTGCCTCAAGCCATCCTCCAGCTCCTCCTGCCCCCACTGTGGGAGGCAGCTGGTGACACCCCCTCCCTTGAAGGTTGCACTGAGTCCCTTTCCTAGGAAAATGCAGCCCAAAGTGAAGCTGTTGAATTCTTCAGGGCTACAAACCATGAAGAAAGCAAGTTCATACAAGACCTTGCACAAACTTAGCTTTTCATCCAGGTTCAGAGGAGGAGAAGGTCCACTGATCCCAGCTTTCCTCCCAGCACAGCAAGTCCATCTCCCGACCACTCGTACCCTCACCTCAGGCAGATTTTCTCACCTCCTCCTTCTCCTCCACATGCCCCTGACTAAGAAATTCTCTGCCAAACACCCTTTGGTAGAAGGAGGCCTGCAGAAAGCTGGGTGGCCACTACGGGATGTTTCTCAATTCCTGCTGGCTTGGTTTGTGCCGAAGGGCTTTTAGGCTGAGGTTCACCCAAGTTCAAAACCTGCATCCCAAATATCTATCACTGGCTCCATCCCGCGCCATGGCTCGGCTTGGCCACCTTCCCAGACACCACTCAGCGAGGCCCAGAGGGGCTGATAACAAGAGAAAACCTTGGCAAGGCCCTGGCACTTTTTTTTCTCCCCCCCCCCTTTTTTTTTTTTTTGGCTTTCTGAGAAGACCTTCTGCAGCATTTGAGGAAAGAGCAGATCTCCAGAGCTGCCTGTCCCACCTGGGAACTTGAAGATCTTGGGTGGACATCTCCAATGTAGGATGGCACTGGCTTGCATGAAGAGGAGATAATCATCCCCCATGGTTTCTAGTGCTTTTGGTAGTGAATAAAGCAGCTATCTGTCCTCCAACAAGCCATGGAAGACTCGCTGGGGTAATTTGAGGTACTGTCATTGCCTGAAGCTTCAGAGGGCACATCCACATCAGTAGGAGAAGGTCCTTGGGGGGGAACCTTGCATGCTGGGGACACACAGGGCATTGCCTCGTGGAGCAGGACACAGAAGGAGTGGTGGCACAAGCTGTCGGCTGGTGGTTGTGCAGGAGCAGAGGGGCCACTCTCCTCTGGGGCTTGGAGGGTGGGACAGGAGGGACAGGGAGATTAGAAGGCCTTGTTATGGAGCCAGGCAAGCTGTGACCCCAGGGAAGGACACACAGAAATCATCTGTCTCTAGGACAAGAGTTGCAAAGACACAAGGTGGGGACAAACCAGCCCAGTTGGGCTGGAGATCAGGGGAAAGGTGCCCAGGGCAGGTCCTCTTGAGCTGGGGACAATGAAAACTGTCCTGGTCCACTGTATGGTCCCCAAACCCCATCTGTGGGGGTTCCTGAGCCCCATGTACCTACGACCAGCAGGTTTGCAGGGCAATTTCCATCATGCACCTGGAACAGCACCTCCTGGCTGGGTGTTTCCACTCAAATCCAGGGCTTTCCCCATCCTTGCCAGTCCCAGCCATTGGCATTTGGGCGCCGCACACCCAGATTCACCCTGTGACTCCCAAATTCATAGCATTTGATGACACTCCAGTGGTGTGCACAGCCCAGAGCATCTCAGGAGACGTCGCCCTGCCTGGCAGTGTGGGGATCCAAGGCAGAAAGTCCCCAGGAAGGGACCCTGAGCCACTGCATGAGCTCTTTTCACAGCCATGGCACACTGACACTGCCGACCCTGTCACCTCCTCACAGCTTCACCAGGCAAAACGTAAATCACCAGGTGCTCGAGGAGAGAAGTCACGCTGCTCCCTTCACCCTTCAACCCACGCTATCATTCCACCCCAAAAAATGCCTTTGCCTCAGAGAGGACCTGCTCTGAGAGGGGGAGAGTGTTGAGTTTTTTCTGAGCAGCCCATCTGGAGAAAAAAAACCCCAGTTTGCAATTGTCACCAGTAGCCTGTGTCCCCGTCACGGGGTGGTGTGTCGGGCTCTGGCTCCATCTGGAGCTAATCGAGGGCATGTGAGCAGCGATCTTCCCCGAGGACCAGCTCGGAGCTCCCAGCAATTAGTGCCTGATTTCTAATTATCATTTCACCCCATGACTTGTTTGGGCAAGGGCTGGGCTGTTAATGCCCCCTCCCCGCTTTGCACCTCGGTCAACACTTAGCCACCAAAACCAGCAGTGACAATGGGGTGAACTGGTACGTAGTGGAGGAGAGATGCTGTTTGCCCCCTGCACGAGCTGAGCAGCCAGGGATGGCTCTCAAAATCTGAGCTCCTTGAAGGGTGTTGGAGCAGGTGCCACTAGATGTCAGCTGAACACAGCCCTGCAGTGCTGGAGCCACGTCGTGACATGTCTGATAATCTTGTGCTGAGGTTTTCCCCCATCCATGGGGAAGCCCATCATGTTGGTGGTGAACTAAGGTCCATGGGGACCCCCACAGACCAGGTTGGATGTGTCCCCCTGTGATGGCCAGGTTGGCGTTAGCATCCAAGGCCAGGTTGGAGGGGGCTTGGAGCAACCTCGTGTGGTGGGAGGTGTCTCTGCCCAGGGCAGGGGGTGGCACTGGGTGGGTTTTAAGGTCCCTTCCAACCCAAACCATTCTATGATCACCTCTGTGCAGCGCGACTGCATGCCCAGTTTGCTACAGCATGGCCTGGGTGGACTTGGGATTAGTGCTACTGGACTGGACGTGTAGTAGGAAAAAATTTTGGGAAAAACACCAACTTTCAGCCCTCCTGCTGGCAACACTCTGGGGAACATACAACAGCAACTGCCCTCACCCCTTCCCTCCACCAAGGTGCTCCAGGCAAGCTTGTCCCTTCTGAGCACAGCAAGCAGCACGGTTGCCATGGGTCACAGTCAGCCACCATCACTCCTGCCATCTTCCCAGCTGGTGAAAATACCCAATTTTCCCAGTTAAAAACAAAAAATGAATACATAATCAAGATTTTCCCCTCTTCTTGCACTGTGCCCCCAGCGAAGCCAGGTCCCTGTCACTGTGCGGAGCTGCAAGAAGCCAGTAGATGGGGAGGGAGGCGGGTGGCTCTGGCGTTTTGGGGGTCCTGGTTCATTTCCATCCCTGCTCTGGGGTCCCTGGGCAATCACAGCCTGGGACTTGGCAGCAGTTGTGATGGCACCCAAACTGCACCCCTACCCTCCGGCCCAGCACATCACCCCCAGGAGGACCAGCTGGGACAGAGCTTCCCAAAGGCTCCTCAGCTCCTGAGCAGACACATTTGCCATCGATAGTGATGATAAACCCCCGTCTCAGAGCTGTTCTGTTATTCATTGAAAACCCCTTTCCAGGTTGCTGCAGTTGCTCCTCTCCACCACATCATCCCCCCTGCCCTGCATTTCCCCAGCACCACGGGGTGACCACATTGGGAGCAGTAATTTCCCACCAGACCATCACCTTCCTTCCTGTGCCCTCTCAGGTCTTCCTGAGTTTCTTCTCCCACTCTTCCCAGACCACCAAGGCAATGGGTGTCCCACAAGCCCTGACAGTCCTCCCCGCACCTCGACACTGCAGTGCCAACATCAGCTGTCTCGTCAGCTTTGGATCCAAAATGCACTACTTCATGTTCACTTGTGCTAAGCTCCTCCATCTGGTTCCATACCCCCTCTCGGCCCCCCCCCCTCCCCCCCCTGCCCCTGATGATGCTTTCTGAGGCATTAGCAGTGGATCCAATGTTAGTGCCATCAGCAGATTTCCTGGCATCAAATTCCTCTGGAACATCTTTAACCCCCAACTGAGCGCTTTGACCCTCGCACCAATCCTGTGGTGCCCCCCAGGCACTTGCAAGAACCCACAGACTGACCCAAACCAGGCCAAACCTGTGCTTGGACCCCCTCCATCTCCAGCTTACACTGGGAAATGCCAGGTTGAAAAACCCCAAGTCCGGCCCACGCTACACATTGCGGGAAAGCTAGAAGTAGTCAAACCCAGCATCTTTCTTGGGTCAGTCCCAGTTTTAGGGTTGAAACCCTTCCACCTGCCTTTCTTACCTTGATGTCCTCATCTTCAGATTGAGTGCTCGTCTCCTCATAGAGGTCAGACTCCTCTGAGGCGATGGGGACTTGTACCGTGAGGTTGGGGTTGTTAATGAAGTTCATGTGGTCCAGTTCATCCACGAAAAAATGCTCTTTGCCAGCGACTCCATCCAAGTACTCCAACTTGATCTCCTGGCCAGCGTCCATGTGGTTTAGCACAGAGTTGTCCCTCTTACTGTGCTCTTGATCTTCCTCTGGGGCCACCTTCTTCCCCTTCCACAGCCTGTGGAGCAGCATCAGGAGAGAGGTCTTTGCAAAGTCGATCCCCCTGGTGATCCTGGCAATAGCGATCTGCAAATTGTTCATCTCTCCGTCATCGTCGGACGCGGCGAGGCTATCAGCACTGAAGGAGCTCAGCAGCAAAGCTAAGAACAGGTTCAGGACCTGCAGAGGACAAAAGCAAATACCAGCGCTGATATTCAGCACAAATATCAGCCCTGTAGGCATGGACCAGTCATGGCCATGGATAAGACACCTTCATTGAGCATGTCATAGGACTCCCTCCTCCCATTGCCCAGCTGTGGAGATTGCAGACATGTCAACACGATCTCCTGGAGGACACAGGCATGGTCCTCCTCACTCCTCCCTGGGCTGCGATGCCCTCAGTGTCACCTCCAGCTGCTTGAATCCTGCTGATATATTAACAAGTGATGCCAGTCATCACTTCAGCCCCTTTCAAGTCACCTCTCCTGGGGGTCCATCAACATGTCTCCTGCAGCTCTCAGCCTAGCTGGTTCCTATGTGGGACTTTCCAAGTCTATGGTGCTTCTCCCCACCACCTGCAGGGATGCAACTCAACTCCTGTCCTTCTCTTCCCAGGGAGAAACCTCATGCTTATTGAGGTATCCCAGCTGCAACTCATTATCTCATCTTGGCTGGCTCTGGTACCTCAGCTGCACAGAGAGGTTCTGAAGGTCTCCAACACCCCAGAGCCATGTAGGATCCTCAGTCACAGCCATAACCTCATCCCTTTCTACCAGAGATTGCTCTGTTCCATGGGAAGTGGTATATCATTACAGCACAGGTCAGCTCATAGCATCATAGAATGGTTTGGGTTGGACCTTAAAGCCCATCCAGTGCCACCCTCTGCCCTGGTCAGGGACACCTCCCACCACACCAGGCTGCTCAAAGCCCCCTCCAACCTGCTCCAGGGATGGGGCAGCCACAGCTTCTCTGGGCAACC
>BJBW01009851.1:32083-55539 GCA_004320125.1 Scolopax mira
CTGTGGCTCCCCTCCCTGATCCAGAGTCCCTCCCCAGCTCTTCTGGAGCCCCTTGAGGGACTGGAAGGGGCTCGAAGTTCTCTCCAAAGCCTTCTCTTCTCCAGCCTGAACCCCCCAACTCTCTCAGCCTGTTCTCACAGCAGAGGGGCTCCAGCCCTCCCAGCATCTCTGTGGCCTCCTCTGTCCCTGCTCCAACAGCTCCATGTCCTTCCTGTGTTGAGAACTGCAGAGCTGGACACAGTGCTCCAGGTGGGTTCTCACCTGAGCAGAGCAAAGGGGCAGAATCACCTCCCTGGACCTGCTGGCAACGCTGCTGGGGATGCAGCCTGAGAAGTGGATGGAAGTGCTCTATGTAGCTCCAAACACGGGCCATCTTCTGCTGCCCCCAGGTCTGTCTTGCTTCACCATGCCCAAAACGTGACTAGACCTCACCTGGCACGGGTGGACTCACTACGTGCCAGGAACCTGGAGCAGCTCACGAGAAGAGGAGTGGGATGGGTTCTCTGGGGGGGTCAGGAGCATCGGCAGGACCCGGGCAGGCTCTCTGTGGAGCAGCCGATGGGCCAAGCCCACAGCTGTTGGTGTTTGTGCCTTTTTGTGCCAGCAGCGCATCTGAGACGGGAATTAGCTGCTATTCAAGGTCACTGCTGTTTTCACATGGCTCATACCATATGACTTAAACCACATCTTTAAATAAATCCCTACTATCCCATCAGTTTAATACTTACGTTAAGTACCAATTACAGCTAAATAGTTGCTCTTGGCTCTGGCTTTTTTGGGCAGGAGTCCGTTACCTTGTCACCCGACTGACTTCCTCCCTTTTCCCTTAATAACCCCAAAGGAAATGCCCGAAGTGTCATTAACATTAAAGGACGACCCGTCGCCGTCTTACTCCTCGGCAGAGGAAGTGGGGAGAAACACACACCTCCCTGTGGCCGGGATGCTCGGGAGACATGGGACGTGGGACGGGCTCCGGCGCTCGGAAATACCAAAGACACGGCCAGGAGAGCCTGGAAGAGGGGACAAAGGGGGCAGAGATGGCTCCGTAGGTGGTCGTGATCGTGTTTCTCTACTTAGCTTTAAAGGAACCCTGTGCAGCAGCACAGGACAGGGCAGGAGCTGCAGGGCTTGCCCAGAAAACTGGGGTGCAATCTCAGGGAAGAGAATCTCTGCCTCCGACCCCACCAGCTGAAGATCATGCTGCCTCCATATCATCCCCAGGGAAGTCTCCTGGAGGGCTGGATGGGTTGTTCACCTCCAAAAACTGGCTCCGCAAGAGGAAAAATCTGCAGAACCTCTTTTGGGGAGGGTGTCCAGGGACCCCCCACTGTGATTCCCAGTCTCTAGCTCCTGAACCCTCTGGAGACTGTCCTGGAGATGCTCCTGCTGCTTATGGGTGGTTTTCAGCCTGGTTCAACACTGCAATTCAAATGAACGTGGCTCCCCCGTGAAAGGTAGCATTCCAAGCCATGACTGACTGCTGGGTCATGGACAGTCTCGGGGTGGGTGGCACAGATCTGCTCCCCACCATGAGGTGTCACCCAGCACAGACCTCAGGAGACCCCAGGGTGAGGTCTGCAGCCAGCACAGCTCCCTGTGCTCCTATATGGGGGTGGAGAGGGCAGTTCCAAGCCCTAAAAACCTGGTGTAGGCCAGGTTTGGTGAGCCAAGCAGCACCCAAATTCTGACTTTCTACCCTCAAAGAAGGACAGTCCAAGCTGTCCTACCCCTGCCCTGAGCCATGGAGGGGTCTGGGTTTCCCCCTGGGGCTGCTTTTACCCCACTGGAGGGCTGTGCCAGCCCGAGGCTGGAGCAGCCACCCAAGAGGTGTCAGCAGCTCCCTGGACAGATAGTTTTTCAAAGCAAATTCCAAAGGGCTTACACAACCCCCGGCAAGTAATAGGAGCGATTCGGCAAGCCACCGCGCTTCTCTCCTTAAGGGCCCACGCAGCCTGGAAAACAAACTTCAAAGCTGCCAGCGAGAGGGTTACCAAGTTTAGAAAGGATTTCACGCTCGCCTGGAACTTGCAGACCTGCAAGCACGGGCAGCGAGCAGCTCGGGTTAGCAGAGCAGGGAGGGAGGGGGACGGTGACCAGGGGGTCACCAGGACCTGGGGGAAGGAGCCCCCAGAGGGGTCGTGCATCCCTGGGATGTCAACTGGGCCGTGGGAAGGATTGGGGATGCTGGGGGTCTGCTCCCAAAAGCACTCAGGAACAAAGGGCCAGCCCTGGAGCCAGGTGGATATAATGCTGTCTCCATCCTTCATCGCAGGAGAGTAGGAAATGGGGAAGGAAAGCCTGAAAAGCCGTGTGAAGAAAAGACAGCTTGAAGATGAGTTCTGTTTTGCCTCAGAGTTGCTCCTGTATCTACCACAAGCCTGTTGTTAAATTTTCCCTGCCTCAGTTTACCCCTCTGTTCCTTCCTGATCTGGTTTCTGCTGGAAGTCCCTCAGAAATTGCTTCTTACCCTACTTCACACAGGCACACAGCACATCCCCACTGGGTCTCCAGGAGAGACTTGGCCCGTGCCTGTTCTATACAGTTCCAACAAGACCATGCTTACAGGCATAGACCTGTCGATGAGCTGAAATGGACAGTATTGGCCAGAGAGTGAGGGACAGAGGTATCCCTACTCCATAACACCTTCCATCCTCGCCCACCACTTTTCATTGAGGGTCCACCCCAGCTCCGAGACTCACCACAAGGTTCCCGATGACCATGACCATCATGAAGACGATGAGGCACATAGCCTGGCCAGCCACCTCCATGCAGTCCCACATGGTCTCGATCCACTCCCCGCAGAGGATGCGGAAGACGATGAGGAAGGAGTGGAAGAAGTCGTTCATGTGCCAGCGGGGTAGCGTGCAGTCGAGGGAGATCTTGCACACACATTCTACGTAGCTCTTCCCAAAGAGCTGCATCCCCACCACCGCAAAGATGAAGACGATGATGGCCAGCACCAGCGTGAGGTTCCCCAGAGCACCCACCGAGTTACCAATGATCTTGATGAGCATGTTGAGGGTAGGCCAGGACTTGGCGAGCTTGAAAACCCTCATCTGCAAGGAGCAAGGAAACAAGGCATTCATTTGCCTGGGGCTTTCATTGCCACAAGGTGTCAGCAAGGCTGTGAAGCTGGGATTAGACCTTCATGTGGCAGTTTTATTAAGGCAGGAGAGATTAAATACCCAACTGTTTTTTTGCAAAGAGCACAGATTCCGACTTTCCTAAATATTTAGCTCGACTGTCAGTGTTATCTTTAACAGGGAACAAGCTGGTGATGACCATAAAAGAGGCTGAACGAGCCATTTTCCACCCTGGTGGCAAAGGCATCCAAAACTCCCCAGCCCAGCTCATCCCCATGACACGTACCAAGCGGAAGGAGCGGAGCACAGAGAGCCCTTGCACATTGGCCAGGCCTAGCTCCACCAGGCTGAGGGTGACGATGAAGCTGTCAAAGATATTCCAGCCCTGCTGGAAATACTCGTAGGGGTCCAAGGCAATGAGCTTCAGGACCATCTCCGCCGTGAAGATCCCTGTAAAGACCTGTGGGAAACAGCACCCCATCAGCCTGCGTGAGAGCCAGTGCTTGGGATGGGGTGGGCAGCACCTCTCCTTTTTGGGGTACTTCCAAAGTGTTTCATCCCATTGGGTCCAGCCCTGGTTGAGAACGAGCTCCCCAGCATGGCTTGTGGAGCCAGACTGGTCTGGGGACCAATTGCTACCGGGAAGACTTGGAAAAGGTGCATGTCAGCAGGCGGAAATTAAAAATTAAAGCTTCATTGGCAAAGGGACCCCTTTCAAACGACTGCTGAATCACAGGGATTCCCAGCACCAGGAACTGGGCTGCTACTGGGATGCCCCTGCCCCTCCCTGAGCCCTGCGAAAGCTGATCTGGCTTTTACACATTATGCTTTTCCTGGGACCACAATGGCAGGGTCATTATCACATTACTCCAGAGCGGGATCAGCAATGTGGCAATTAGCATCCTTGATGTAATTTCCCAACACGGCGTGTGCAGAGGGGGCCCGGTGGCAAATTCTGCCCTGGATGCGGATGGAGTTGGGATGCGCAGGTCCCTGCCTACAACTTTGCAGAAAGGCTTCTGCATCAGCATCAGGGTTATGAAGATGATGAGAGGACTGGAACATCTCTCTTTCAAGGAGAGGATGAGGGACTTGGGTCTTACAAAGAGAAGGCTGAGGGGGGATCTGATCAACACCAATAAATACTTAAAGGGTGGGTGTCAGGAGGACAGGGCTGGTCTTTTTTCAGTGGTGCCCAGAGACAGGGCAAGAGGAAATGGGCACAAACTTGAACATAGAAAGTTCCATCTCAACATGAGGAGGAACTTCTTTGCTGTGAGGGTGGCTGAGCCCTGGCAGAGGCTGCCCAGAGAGGTGGTGGAGTCTCCTTCTCTGGAGACATTCAAACCCCACCCGGACACGTTCCTGTGGGACCTGCTCTGGGTGGCCCTGCTCTGGCAGGGGGTTGGAGGAGATGATCTCCAGAGGTCCCTTCCAACCCCAACCATTTTGTGATTCTGTGACCCCAGGGGATTCTCCCCAACATCCCTCTTTGTTTAATCCCACAAACGTCCCCTTTTCTGCTTCCCTGCCCTCTTCCCTTACAGCCTGGCCATCCATCTGCCTGCAGCAAAATGGGCAGCAGGCGCTGATGCTTTCATCTCAGGCATGGGCAGTTGATGTTGGGGGAGACCGTGTCTCTGTAGGAGCTGTTTCTCCTGCTCCCATCCCTCCCTGGCCTGTCCCCAGCAAATTAGCCCCATCCCCACCAGCACCGGGACGTTGAGGCAGCCAGGAAACACTGCTGGCCTGAAAGGAACAGCTTGAAGCCGTCTTTGCAGCCCGACCGTGCTTCGAGCAACAGCCAATTAATCCCCTTGTATTTCCTGAATGAAACCAGAGACAAAGCAGCTATGTCCCCAGCGTCATCCCACCCCCCCGGGGCTCCGGCTCCGGCATGTGTCACTCTGTCCTCCAGGCACAGAGAAAACCCAGCAGGACAAGGTGGCAGGAGAGGAGACAGCGAGCTCTCCCCACCCCTCAGCTGCATTTCCCAAAGCCACCAAGAGCCTCCTGGACCCATCAGCATGGGGTCCAGGAGCTCCAAGCCCTTTACCCGGAGCTCCAAGCATGAGCAGCCACAGCTGGTTGCTCAATAAAGCCCATGAAATCGAAACAGCCTGGATTTGCAGTGATTTCACTGGGGAAAGTCCTGACTATTGTTATTTTTCACTGCTGCGTAGGGACCTGTTTGGTCCCAACATCTGAATGGTCCCTGCTCTGCTACGTGGCCACCCAGCATCACTGAGGACACTGTGGATGTCCAGGGATGGCAGCAGCTCATGCTGCACCCTGTGGAAGATGGCTCAGGACAGCTCTGCAAGGTCAAAGACAAGATGCACCAGATGACACAGAAGCTACAGCAGAAGGTGGAGCAGGGGGTGATGCATCCCACCAACATATCACTTCCCTTGATCTGAGCTGTCCTAGAGCCTGACCCACCTCAGGGAAGCTGGGACAACACCCCCCTCTAACCTGCACCCTGAGGACTTTGGCAGCAGCTGTGAAGTGTTTCCAGGCACGTATAGCATCACAGAATGTTTTGGGTTGGAAAGGTCCTTAAAGCTCATCCAGTGCCACCCTCCACCACCTCCCACCACACCAGGTTGCTCCAAGCCCCCTCCAACCTGCCCTTGAACCCCTCCAGGGATGGGGCAGCCACAGCTTCTCTGCCCAACCTGGGCCAGGCTCTCACCACCCTCACACCAAACAACTTCTTCCCCACATCTCATCTCCACCTACCCTCTTCCATTTGAAGCAATCACCCCTCCTCCTATCTCCACACGTCCTTGTAAAAAATCCTTATCCAGCTTTCTGGTGACATGATGGCAACAGAGGGGAGGTGCCCATCAAGGTAGATGATGGTGTGGCTGCTGTTGCTCAAAATAGGGAAGGACGGAACATCTGTAGCTACTTACCAGGTTTCCCACAGACAGCACATTCTCAAACTCCTCTGTCATGGGGTAATGCTCCATGGCCATGAAGAGTGTGTTAAGCACAATGCAGATAGTGATTCCCAAGTCCACAAAAGGATCCATCACCACCATCTTGACAAATTTCTTCAGCTTCACCCACGGAGAACAGCAGTTCCAGATCAGGAAAGTGTGGGCAAATTTGTACCACCAAGGTGGGCACTTCTGGTGAGCTTCCTCCAGCTCTGAGGGCAGGAAGGAAAAAAAGACATCAGAGTAGGCTTCTTCTGTCTTCCCCTGAGTGGGCCAAGTGCTAACCTGCAAGAAGGAACCTCTCCTGAGGTCCTGAATCAACCTTAGACCATCTATAAATTTCAAATGGGGGCTAAAAGGAGGTGTGTTCCCATGCCCAGACAGTGATGTTGCAGACCTTACCCTCCAAACCAGAGAGGGAAGGAAAGGCATATCATTCAGGGAACTGTGGGTCCAATCCTGCTCTCAGCACCCAGGCAGGATTTGAGGTGTCTCTTCCACACTGAGATGGTGGAGACACCCAAGGGAACTGCCCTGGTGTGGCCGGAGGGCTCAGTGCCCACCCCCAGGGAGGTCAGGGCTGAGGAGCCTGAGTCCATGGTGGTTTTTGCTGAAGTTGAGACAACAGCTCTTAGGAAACATAGAATTATAGAATCATATGGGGTTGGAAGGGACCTCTGGAGATCATCTAGTCCAACCCCCCCCATCGGAGTGGGTCTACCTACAGCACGTTGCACAGGAACTTGTCCAAACTTGTTGTTTTGAATGTCTCTAGAGAAGGAGACCCTACCACCTCTCTAGGCAATGGAAGCCACTCAACAGCTCTTGATTGACTCTGGGATGACTCTAGGATGATGCTGGGATGAAAAGCCTTGCTTGAGCATCACTGCAGTGCCCTGTCCAAAATTGGAGGCCCCAGGTTCATCCCTCACAGGGGGCTGGATATGTGGGACAGGCACTTGTCACTGGTGCGTGCTGAGGACCCCAAGCCCTCCAACACACCAGACAGCACACACAGCCAGCACACACAGCCCTCACCCAGGCTGGAGGAGGACGTACCTTCCACAGCGTTGGAGATGACACTGATGGCACTCCCCACCCTCTTCTCGAGGCCTGGCCCATCTTGGTTGCACACGGAGAGGTGGTTGTGGTCCGATTTTTCTGGTTCATTGGTTGGGTTGAACTAGAAGGAGAAGAGGCCACAGGGGGTGAATGTAGAGCAGGGTATTTAATGCACTTAAGATAGAGCAGGCAGAAAAAAAGGGGCATGGTCTGGAGAGACCTTGGGGTGCAACACAGGAGCTGCAGGCAGGCAGCAGAAAGGCTTGCAGGACCCACAAGCTGGTCACAAGCCTGTCCCTCCACCAGGGTTTGTTGGGGTGAGCACCCTCAAAGGATGCCAGAGACAGAGCTGAGCACGTACATCAATCACCGTCGCGGACCGCTCCAGGATGACCTTGGGGACCACTTGCCCGTTGCAGTCCTTTGCCTTGTCCTGGTCACTGTTGAGGTCCGAGTCATGATCCATCTCGGCCACACTGCTGGGCAGGGAACCACTGCTGGATCGCCGCTCCTGCAACTGCAGCAACCCACATCTCCATCACCCCCCCAAGCTGCAGCCACCGGGACCTCCCACAATCACTACGGGGGCCACCAGGCTAAGGAGGGGGTGATGAGTCCCAGGACGATCCTGAGCAGGACTTCGTGGCTCCCAAAATCTGCTGCCACAGGACCTGGGCAGAGCTGAGCTCATCAGCAAACTCAGATCCTCCAGAGCAGCGAGGAGGGATAACAACTTGCAGCAAACACATGCCTGAGGTCACAGGCTTTTCCCTTTTTGCTGCTTCATGATTTGGGCAGGGTGAGTAATTCAGAAAGACAAAAGTATGGCAACCCCCTAATTTCTGTTCTGCAGGAAATTTTGATCTTTGAACCATGCTTTTATCCCAAAAGGAAAAGCAGCAAAACCTTTAAGGGTCTTGCTGAAAATGTTATCATTGAAGACTTTTGGACTTGCAATGAGTTTGTGAATGTTTGGGTCAAAATTTGATATTTTTTTCCCTCCAAATGATGTTTTATTTGATTTTAATTTGCACATGCAATCCCTCCTTTTTTTTTTTTTTCCCCTTTTCTTTCCAACAGTGCTATTAATATTTGAAGTGCTATCCTCTGGTAGCACTAAGGATGTCACAGGGGAGAGGGGACCCCTCTGTTCCCTCTGCACATCACCAAGATGAAACACAATTTCCATGCTCAGGCACTGGATATTAAATGGATCCAAACACCCATTTCTTGTAATACTTTGCCCTCACTCTCAGCCTTATTCCCTCTGAATTCTCCATTTCTCCAGGTGGCAATAAATGAATAATAAAACCTTTGGGCACCTCAGTGATTTCCCAATTTCCCAGTTTGTTCTGGGAACAAGCCATGGCATCAGCTTTATGCCCAGCCCTGGTGTCCCCATCCCTTGGGCAGGACCTGCTGAGACCCATCCTGCAAACAGGAGCAGCCAGATAAGAGCAAAGCCACTTCCTCGGAGGATGTTGTGGCTTGGCACAGATAATTACTGAGAGATAGAGGCTCTAGAGAGAGGAAAACACTGTTTTGTGTCTCTCTCTACATGCAAGAAAGCTGGTCTTTTGCCCAGACTAACAGCTAGATTTGCAGGGATGTCTCCCGCGGACCTTGCTGACCCTGGTCAAAATGATGAGTAGAGATGGAAAATAGCTGGGCTGCAGTATCAGACATCACAGAAGCTTTTTTTTCCACATTTTTAGAGGCAAATCGTGCTGAAAAGCGACTCCTAAGGACTGGAAAGGGGCTAAGATAACATAGTCTCTCCAGCCCTCTCTTCTCTTTCCAGTCTTGGCCAAAAGCGGATGGTTTGCTAACACATTTAGCTCTGCTGCAACTGCCCTGGCTTCCTGGAGTGCTTCTTTTGTACCCTAATCATAATGTGCCCACCCAGGCTCTCTGCCAGGTTTCCTGCTCTTGACGTGCTGCAGGAAGACATATTGTTAGCTCTGGGGCCTTTTATGCCTTGTGTCTCACCTCTGTGCTGCACGTCTCTGCTACCTCCCAGTGCTCCTTGTGCTGGGTTTTGCATGTGGAAAATAAATCTTTTCAGCCTTTCCACCTCCTCTCAACTTTTTGATTCAGCAGAGACCCACAAAATGGTTATTCTCAGTTATTCTCCCTTGAAGGAGATTGTACCCAGCTGGGGGTCTGTTCCTTCTCCCAAGGAACAGGTGATGGGACAAAAGGAAATGGCCTCAAGTTGCACCAGGGGAGGTTCAGGATGGATATTAGGAAAAAATTATTCACCGAAAGGGTTATTCAGCACTGGAAAAGGCTGCCCAGGGCAGTGGTGGAGTCACCATCCGTGGAGGAATTTAAAATCCAGGCAGACGTGGTGCTGAGGGACATAGGTTAATGGTAGTTTGGGCAGTGTTGGGTTGATGATCTGAAAGGTCCCTTCCAACCTCAACCATTCTATGATTCTAATTATTACCTTGCTTACTATGGACCAAATGGGGTTTATTCTTGGATTTTACATAAATAGAGGCACCACCATGTGTGTTGCTGCTTCCCCTTTCCTCCCCCTTTTCCTAAGGTCCCTCATTTTGGCTTCCACACTTCCCACCAACCATCCTCTCTTGCTCCTCTTGGTGCTTCTTCAGCTGCTCCGTGAGCTGCTGAAATTCTTCCTCCTTCTGCTGCTCCTCCAGCAACGTGGCGTCGTTTTGCTCTTCATAAGCCATGGCCACCACTGCCAGGATGAGGTTGATGAGGTAGAAGGAACCAAGAAATATAACCACCACAAAGAAGATCATGTACGTTTTCCCTGCTGCACGCAACGTCTGTGGAAAGAGGAGGCAGGGGCTGTCACACCACCTGGGCATGGTATCAGTTTGGTGATGCTTCCAACCAAAGGTCTTGCACCAGGACACCCTTGCCTTTGTGGAAACAGTACAATATTTTGCTCCCATCTTCCCCAAGGGCTGGTCATTGCATACTTGACCTTCCAGCAGTTCATGGCATTGGGTTAGGACTTGTGTGAAACAGCTAGAAGTCTCAGCAAACCCAGCCATGCTGTCTGGTAGCCCAAGGGCTGCAAGCACATATGGAGATGGGACCAGTATTTCACCAGTGAGTCCTTTTGCTGTGGCAGGGGCTGATATCTCTCAGCGCCCAGCTTCTCAGGTCTCCCCCTTGGGCCAAGACCAGCCCTTTTCTAACTCCAGATCTGGGCATCATCATTTCCAAAGGACACATGTAGCCTTCAGACATAGGCTTGCTTTTATCTAAACAGTCCCTGGATCCAGGGTCAGCTGAAAATTCATGATGTCTGCAATGTCTCCCTAACAGATGACTCAACTCAGGGGACAAGTGACCTGGCTTTCCCCCTTACCCTCTCCCTTAGCTCAAGCCAGAGAGGTACTGGATACTCCTGTAAACCCCCATTTCCATGATGCAGCTGAAGCAAATCTGGGCTTTCCCCTGGAAAATGCACTGCACTGCTCAGGTTGGGGAGCTAGGTGGGACCATGCCCCATCTCCACTGCTTCTGGTGGGATCCCATGGTCCCATGACTTTCCACTCAACTGACTTCTTCCATGTTCTATTCCAGGGGGAGCACCAAAACAAGAGGAGTATTTGCAGAAGGATAAAAATTCACAGTGAGTCCCCGTGCCCTCCCACCAGGGTCCCACAGGCACCTACCAGCTGGAAGAGGTTCTCCCAGAAGTCCTGAGTCATGAGGCGGAAGAGGGCCAGGAAAGCCCAGCTGAAGGTGTCGTAGCTGGTGTAGCCATAGTTTGGGTTTCTCCCTGCCTTCATGCACTGGTAGCCTTCGGGGCACTTCCTACCAAAGGAGCCGTGGGGGCAGCCGGTGTGAGTCCCTGGTGCTGCCCCTCCTGAGCCCACAGCAAAATCCTCCCTCCCTGGAGGTGCTGAGATGCTTCAGCAGGAGCCCCCACCCCAAGCTGATACAGGCCAGACCAATAACCTCTCCAAGCTGATACAGTCGGGTGCCTGGACTGATACCCCCTCCAAGCTGATACAGCTGGAACTCCTGGACCAAAGCCACGTTCCACAGCCCCAGTCCTGTCCCATCCTAAGCCTCAGTGGTCCCACAGGCTGCACTGGATGCCTTGTCCCCTCCCACAGAGCCAAAGGGGACCCTGGCCACCAGCTGCACTCACCCAGCATCACTGCTGTTCCCGCAGAGCAGGGCATCAAGCGCTCCCTCCAGAAAGTAGAAATTGGCTTTGCATTTGGGGAAAGAATAAGAGATTTAAAATATATAAATAAAAAACCGATGCAAACATTGATTTTAAAATTCTTGGCAGCTCCTTGCTGTCAGTGAAATTCCCTGAATCCCAGTGTTGGGTACTGGGTCATCTTCTCTCTGCTGACTTTACTATTTGGCATTGAACTACTTGGCAGCAGCTCAGAGACCTCATGGCTTTGTTTCACCAACCCAACTAGGTGGCTCCCACGGCTGTAAAGAACTTTGGAAACAGCCAGGTTGGCTGGGGCCAGGCCTCCTGGGAAGGTGGGTTAACACCAGCTCAAAGGAGTAGGGCTGCTCTGTTTTGCTGGGAAAATGTACAAAATAGCAGGACATCACCAGGGAGCATGGGAAGTCCCCCACAGGG
The DNA here is from genome assembly GCA_004320125.1 of Scolopax mira. Taxonomy (NCBI): domain Eukaryota; kingdom Metazoa; phylum Chordata; class Aves; order Charadriiformes; family Scolopacidae; genus Scolopax; species Scolopax mira. The sequence continues at coordinate 43,771 of BJBW01009851.1, forward strand.
AATTGCAGGGGTCCCAAAAAACCTGGGGAGATGCTCTGATACTGCTCCATGGCCATCACCTTCCTCCTGCTATTCCCATCCCAACCAGCCCCTGCCTCATGGGGAAATCCATCCCACTCATAGACTTATCCCACTCATGGGGAAATCCATCCCACTCATCCTTAAATCTCCTCTTTACAGCTCAAGGAGAGACTCAGAGCCATAGAGGTGCCCAGAAGTGCCACCAGAGGTCACCTGCCCCTGGGGACACACAGATGAGCCCTTCCAGGAGCCACACAGGGATTTATGGAGCTCCCTCAAAGCAACCCCAGCTCTGCCTAGCTTCTTGCCACCAGGCTTTTATATAACTTGTGTAGGCTTGTGGAGGAGATATCCTGCTGGTGCAACTCCAGGCAACGTGGTTTTGGCCTGGCCCCAGTAGCCGTTAACCTGATTGCACAGCTGCAGGGTGCTGTTGCTATTTCCACCACGCTCATTAGATCCTATATATTGAATTTGCACCCCGACCAAGAAGCCTTCCTGTAATTAATGGCCGAGCTACTTGTACAGTTGGGCAAAGCAGCTCAGCCGAGACGTAACCTGATCTTCTGCTCTGCTGAGTGCCCTAAACGAGACATGAAACCTCCTTGTGGAGCATCCTGCCACTGCTCAGCTCTGCTGGGCAGGTTTCTGAGATTTTTTACATTTTCATGGAGCTAGAAAAACTCCAAACTAAAGAACAAACCAAAAAAACCCACCACACTTTTCTGAGCCAAACATGTTTCAAAGAAGTGGTAGAAAAGTAGGAAACTTGGAGATCTCTCCAAGGACCTGTGCTTGATCCCACATCTCCCTCCTTCCCCACCTCTTGGCTGTCGTGGTGTTGCATGCAATGCTCACTGGACACAGTGGTACTTGAGGAAGGACCAAGCTGTGACACAGCTGTGATAGTGGCTGAGAAATGTCATTCCTGCATCCTTCCATCTGGTTTTCTGCCCAAAATCCCATCTATTCCTAAAGGGTTGGGTCTCCCTGTTGTGACCAGCTGGATGGAGCAGCTGCTCCCCAATGAGGAGACTGCGCCCTCACTAGCAAGTAATAGAGATAGACACCTGGTTCATCCAGGTCTTCCCATGGTCAAACCTTCATGGAGGAGTTTAGCCTAGTCAGGTGGACTGCATTTTGCCTGGCAAGGTGGATTTGATCCCATCTCTTCATCCTGTGACTATGCACCACCCCTGTTTCACCCACCAGCCACATCTCTCCCTGCAAAGTATGTCAGCAGGAAGATCCATGCAAGGAAACCATCTTGGTCTGGCACAGAGGAAGACAAAGGAGCAAACCAGGGTGATGGGACCATGCAGAAGGGCATGCATGAGTGTTTACCTTCATCGTTGATATAGGCCTCAAAATCAAAGGTGCTGTTGCTGGTGAAGTTGCTGGTGAAGTTGCTGATGATGCCATCGGTGAAGTTGCCGTAGAACGTTGTGTTGGCCAATGTGTCATTGCCCACCCCTAAGTCCTGTAGCAGGGTGTCATTGAGGGGGGGCCACCGCACACACTTCTGTCGGAGGTTCCCCATGAAGAGCTGGAGACCGATGAGGGCAAACACGCTGAGGCAGAAGACGGTGAGGATCATGACATCTGAGAGCTTCTTCACCGATTGGATCAGAGCCCCAACGATTGTCTTCAGCCCTAGGGGGAAGGTGTTATTACTGAGCTAGTGGCTTGTTTGCTAATTGGGGAGAAGGTGCTATGGTGTTCCTGAAAGATGCTGGATCTGGTGGGGACATGTGGAGTCACCAATTTCACCCCATGTGCTCAGACCCCCAGCTCTGTGCCCCACGTTGCATCCCAGCTGCCCCTTTGTCCCATACCACACATTGCTGGGCAGCCTAAACCCTTCTCCCACAGCTGTCAGCCTTGGACCAGTGCCAGCCAAGCCTCCCCATGCCAACCTGAACCCGGGAATCACAAGCCAAAGCCCACCCCAGCCTGGCAGTCATCAATTCCTTTTGGTTTTACGTTTTGCCCAGATGCCAAAATCTGGCCATTTTTGGCCCAAACCACTCAAATAGACCACTTTGCTGTGGCACATGGAAAAGCTATTTGCCAGCCCTGCTGGAAGATGCTGAGCACCGCTCTCAGCTCCCAAAAAGTCTCCATGGTCCAACGCCCCCACGCACTGCTGTCCCATGGGTAGTTGGGAGCCCAGACAGACCCTCCAGCCTGAGCCCTTGAAGCTGGAGAAACCCCAAAGCATCTGAGTGAAGGTGACGAAGTGACATCTGCAATAAACATCAGGATTAACTCCTCTCTGTCCCCCAGCATAGCTGTTTCCTCCACAGAGGAGGCTCAGAGATCCTCAGATCCTCAGAGAGCTTTTGACATGGAGGATGATGTTCCTGTCACCCAAGGTCTACAAGGATGATAGTTGATGCTGGGACATCCTGACATTGATCTTAAAAGCAGCTTTGAGCACAGAGCTTTCTCACGTGGAGGTCGTTCTCTGAAGACACATGATTTTTATCCCTGTTATCATGCCAGTTCCCCCCCTCTCAGAACTGTTTAGTTAAAACCCTCTTCTCCAAGGGCTTGTCTATGTTGGGAAACTGCTGAGGAGAGACATTCTAAAACCACTTATTTTTGCAACTGCTATTTCTGCAAAGCCTCTTGGGGGATGTCATTCCAGAAAGAAGCAGCAGCTTACATTTTCCTAAATGCAATTTTTAAAGCCTGTTTGATGGAGGCAAAAAAAACCAACCCATTCAAATATGAACCCTAAAGATCTGAAAGCTGCAGAGAAAAGAATTTATTCACTGCAATAAATTATAATTTTCAGTTCAATTTCATGCTTCTTCAAGGGGTTTGGCCTATCGTTTCTTTGAGCTTGCACTATGTGGTACCAAAACAGGGTATTGAAATGGTATCAAAATTTGGGAAACAGCCACTACTGCCACAGGCTGGACATCTGGGGTGATGTTAAATATTCACCATGTGGCTCTTGCACTAACACCCATTCAATATCTCAGCCCTGGCACCAGAGCAGTCAGCAGTGGGGACAAAACTGAGTTTATGTCTGAGGACCAAGCAAAACCCATAAAGACAACGTGAGTACAAGCCCACTTGAGGAACCCTAAAAAGAACCATGTCTGGCTCATCAGGTGCTTTCTCTGGCCAAAAAACTGAGCGAGTGCAGCTCATTTCAAGATATAAAATCATCAGTACCTGACCTAAAAGCTGAATTATGTGGAAAATTATTCATAAATATTGAATACCTTATCTCCTCTGTTTTCTCTTAGAGCTGCCAAAAGAACAAGGAATTGTGAACTGTGGAAAAACCCGAGCTCAGGGAAAGGGAAGATATGGAGAGGAGACCCCTTCTTCATGTCTCACCTGGTATCACGGTGATAGTTTTCAAGGCACGGAGGACACGGAAGGTCCTGAGAGCAGAGATGTTGCCCAGGTCCACGAACTCGGTAATGTAGCTACAGGACAGGAGAGGAAAGGTTTTCAAGGGCTCTGCATGGAACCCACCCCCCTGCTTTTCAGTCTTCCTCCCCAGGGTCCCCCTGCTGGATGCAGTTGTCAGACCTCCTATGCGCCCCCCATCCCACCAAACTCACGCCATGGAGATGACCATGAAGTCCAGCCAATTCCACGGGTCGCGCAGGAATGTGAAGCTGTCGATGCAGAAGCCTCTCGACAGTATCTTGATGAGGGACTCAAAGGTGTATATGCCAGTGAAGGTGTATCTAAAATGGGAATGGTCACTCAGGGGGTATTCACCTGGGTGCAAGGGCAGCTCAGGATGGGATTTTGTCTACCCTTGCCACTGGGTAGACCCATCCTGGGGAGCTCAGTTTGAGGGGACACAGGTTGCTGGGTTCTTTGGGTGCTTCGGCACTGAGGAAGGTTTTCACCTCACCTCATAAGTCCAGTTGGGACATCTTGAGGTACCAGTCCCTTCAGTGACTATTCTGTAACATCTCTGATCCATGCTGATGTCCCACACCACCACGCTCTCTGAAAATCCTGATGAGATCTGACTGTGCAGAACCACAGCAGAAAATGCTGGATTTTCCCCTCTCACCTGGGGTTGGTTGTCCATACTCCTTGAACTGTACATCTGCTCAGCCCCTCCAGGCTATCCCTGCTGACCTGACATGGTCTGCAGTGGTCTCCTGTCACAGGAACCCTACCAGATTTTGGGCAGCTCTGAAACACTCCCACTCTACGCAATGCCTACTGCAGAGCGTGGACATCCTTTTAGAGGCCAAGAGGCCACCAGCATCTCCCAGTGACATCTCTCCTCATTTGGAGGTTGCCTGGATACCACCACCACCACCACCACTCTCTTATCCTTGGTCCTGTCCCTGCTGAGGATGGCCAAGCTGGGATGGCCCTCATGGCTGGGGGAGGTTGCGAGAGGCAGGAACTTACTCCACGTTCTTGGACCACGCCGGGGGGTTGCTCAGCGTCATAAACACGCAGTTGGTTAAAATTGTGATCATGATGAACATGCTGAATAATTTAAAACCCAGTCAAGGAGAAATGCTGTGGCTGTTGCCAGATTCCCCCCTTCACAAGGTTACAAAGCCAAGCACCCCAACTCCTCCAGGCCTGGCACCCACCTTGGTCCCATGCCCTGGTCTGCTCCTCCTGCAGCTTTCTCCTGGCTCAGTCCTGTGGTCACTCTTTCTCCTTAGCCCCCCTTTCCCCTTTGTCCTGGTCCATGTCCTTCCTTTCTTCTCCCTTCCCCATCTCTATGGCTCTGCCTCCTTTCCTGTCCCCTGTGGTCCTTCCTCTCCACCAACCCAGGATACAGCCTTCCCCAATTCTCTGATTCCTCTAACACATACACCCCCTCTTTTTCCTCCTGCCTCCTGGCCACCAACCCCTGCTGCCACCAGAGCTCTGCTGGGATCACTTCCCATCCATCCTAGTGCCCCTCTTGCTCTGGGGGTCTTTTTCTGTCTTTTCATCTCTTCTTGTCTCATACCAAAAGCCCCAGGTTGCCTTCTTCCCTGCACCCCAATGCCACAGTTCCCCTGTCTTCCCTCTCCCAAAGCATCCTTTGAGCTCCCCAATTCACCCACTTCCTAGATGGGACAGGACCCTCTGACCTGTATTTTCCCTCCTTTCCAAGTGTCTCTAGACCTCAGGGACCTTGAACATCTTCCTAGGAAGCTCCACCATTTAGGTTTCTTCCCTTCTCCAAACAAACAGATTTCTCCCTACTTCAACCAAGACTGAGCTCTTTGGTGCCCAAAGCCTTCAAGCTCATCCTCCTTTGGAAAGCATCAGAGCACTGGGATGGGTGAGCAGTGGGTCCTGGTCATGGTGGGGGCCAGCCCAGCAGATTTTCTCACCATACCACCATGAAACACTCCTCTTGGACCTCTCGCAGGGCTGTTCTCATTCTGAGCATCAGGTTTGACCTGGCAATGGGGCAGCACCCCAGAGGGCAAGGATATGAATGGATAAGCACTTTGATGGCTCCTCTGCGGATGGGGTGGAAGGGCCCCAGCATGTAGAGGGCAGGAGTTGCTGAGAAGCGGAAGATGGACTTCCCTTTGTTGAGGACTATGAATGTCTGTGGAGAAAAGAGAGGAAGGAGATGGATTAGCCCCTCTGCACACCCCAAAACACCCATGGATCAAGTTCTGCCACTAAAGGTGGGACCTCTATGCATGTTTTGGATATTTAAAGGCTTGAGACTTTGCCAAGAAACACATACTCTGCTTTGTAGGAGAAGTAACCACAGCAGTCTGGGGCTGTGGATTACCAAGATGGGCTCAGATGAGACCCTGGGACATGGTGAAAAGAAGAGGAGGGTCTATGCTTTGCTCTTTTTCTTGGGACTTATATCTACTGCCAAGTCTACCCATGGGTTAAACGGTGCCCTTCACCTTCTTATCCTTGTAGAAAGGGTCCAGGTCCTCCAGGGGGGTCCCGATGAGCTCCAGTGGTGGGTCGCCATAGATGAGGGGCAGGTTCTTGCCGGCTTCCAGGTCGCTGCTGGGCTTGATCTCCTCTTCCTCGGGCAGCTCAACTTGCTGCCGCTTTATCTTGAGCGCCTCTGCCTCGGCGATGCGCTGCTCGATGGCAGCCAGTGATGCTGGGGTGAAGGGGCGGAGGTTCTCGGGGCCTGGGATGTGCGGCAGGCCGGCCATCCTCTCATTCTGCTTCCAGGACACCTTCACCCAGCCTGTCGGGAAGAGAGAGGCTGAGAAGGCAACACCAGCCGGTGCCGTCTGGGACATTTTTGTTCAGCCTGGTACCGAAGGATCTCGGTGGGATTTTTGCAAACGGGTCTATTGAACGTGCAAGAAAGGTTATTATGCATGGACCACCTGCAGATGGAGCACCCCTGTGTGCTCCTTCTCCTCCCAAACCCTCATTCAGCCTCCCATCAAAAAGCACCATCAGGTTGAGCAACACCATATGAGCTGAGCAGTTGGTGTCCCTGGCACCAGCTGGCCATTGTTAGACACACAAATTCACAACCGAGGCAGGATTGTTCAACAAAACAGACCACCCTCGGCACCAGTTTTGCTGCTCCAGCTGCCTTCCCTTTGCAGGCATGGACAGCTTTCCTCCTGCACCTTGCACAAGCAACACAAGGTGCTCCAAGCTGAGGTTCCTCAGCCAGAGGAGCTCAGTCCTGCTGGATCGGTGGCCATTTCACAGCACCGATCTGTAGGAAACACAAGTAACCTGCAGTGCCAGGTGGCTCTGCTGCTGAGAGGAAGGGGTTAAAGTCTTATCTTCAGCCAAAAAGAAAGGCAATAATGATACTTTCTAATGTTACAGAGATCAGGATCACTCCCCAGACAGGAATAGGATGGGTGGTTTGGGAGAGATAAGAGTGGCTCCACTGAACAGCAGAGGATTAGAAAGGGTTGGAGAGAGGAAAGTAAGGAGAAGAAGGGTGGTTGCATCCCAGGGAACAGCCTGCTCCTAGATACCAGAAAGGTCCTTTCTTTGAGTCACCTTGCCTCGGCTCCACCTGAATATCTGTTCAACCCATTAAACATCAACTTGGATCAGAGATGAACCCAATATCAATTGTGTCAGGAGGATGGGGCCAGGCTGTTTTCAGTGGTGCCCAGGGACAGGACAAGAGGAAATGGGCACAAACTTGAGTATAAGAAGTTCCACCTAAACATGAGGAGGAACTTCTTTGCTGTGAGGGTGGCAGAGCCTTGGAAGAAGCTGCCCAGAGAGGTGGTGGAGTCTCCTTCTCTAGAGACATTCAAACCCCACCTGAACACGTTCCTGTGGGACCTGCTCTGGGTGGCCCTGCTCTGGCAGGGGGTTGGACTGGATGATCTTCAGAGGTCCCTTCCAACCCCATAGCATTCTGTGATTCTGCACCACTCCATCCCGCTTTGCAGAGATACTGGGAGAGATGCACCTCTGCACCTCCTCCTCCCCCAAACCAGCATCCTACAGGCAGATGGTGACTCCTCCATGCACCAAAACTTGACGTGATGCTACTGAAAAAGCTTTAGGACCAATACTCCTGACAGCCCCAGCCCTGCCGTGCTAGGAACCTGCAGCCCTTTATAATTAAGGAGAACTGGACATTTATAGCCCTGATGGGAAGAGAGACTCTGGGTGCATAATGGTATCAACACATTCCTGTGGTGATTATAAAACTGAGTGATAAAAGCAGTGGCGAAGGGAGGTATTGATTTCCACCATTTTAGAAACCACCACGCTCCCTCACTATTGCTGCTGAAACTAAGCCTTGATGTGCAAAATGGATTGTCTTCTGCCGAGGGCAGGTGGCCTCCAGGGCAGCATGGCGTTGTGGGGGTATTACTGCTCACCCCACATTGCATCCGGCCCTGGGGATGAAGCAGGGATTGGTCCCCACCTGTGATATCTCTTGGACTTTGAAGAGCCCCATCCTGGCTCCAGCGCCAGGGCTTTGAGGCATGATCAAAACACAGCTGGTAGAGGGATGGGAGTAATTTGCTGCCTTTTAGAAGGCAGCAGGGCAACCTTTTGAAAAAATAAAATAATAAAAAATCAAGTGGCAAGAATACAGATTTTTGATTTTAAACCTGTTTTAGAAGAGGGAGGGTTTTGTCCTTGCTGAACAGTGTTATCTAAGAAGATAAACTGAGTCACACCACTGCAAAGTGGAGTCTGACACAACCTAAACCCCAGCTTGTAGCCCAAACTGCTGCAAAACAGAGAGCCCGGAGCTGCTTTCCTTGGGGGGGAAACAGCCCTATCTCACCCCAGGCCTGCTGGGCCCCAAAGGTGGGACCTCAAAGCAAGGAAAAATGGAATTTTTACTACCACGCACCCCTGCGAGGGGACGGTGCCCATGGCAGCGGGTCAGCAGGGCACCACCCTTGCTTCTTCTCATCCACTTATTCTGGATTTACACCCATTTCACGCTCTACTTGAACAGCTCTGGAAACCTGCCCTTTGCATTCCCTCAATACTGGTGGCCTTGAAGCTCCAGCCAAAAGCACAGGGCTGTGTCTGACTCTGTCACCCCAAGACCCACGGGGCATGCACTGACTCCCTGGGGACTCTGAGGACTCACAGTAGTGTATTGGTCCAGGCAGCCTCAATTTCTCTAGAAATGGGGTTTTGCAGAGTTTTTAGGGCAAATGTGTGCTACAGGGCATGCCAGTGCTCTGTAGGTCTCCAGCCCCTTCAGCAGCTCTCCAAGGCTTCGGTACATGGGGTGCTGCATGGTCCAGGTCTTCCCCGGAGGCCTGGTGCAAGGGGTGCTCCATGGTCCAGGTCTTTCTTGGAGCACTGCATGGTCCATGTCTTCCCTGGAGCTTTGGTCCATGGGGTGCTGCATGGCCTATGCCTTCCCTAGAGCCTCCCTCTGGGCACTGCCCCTCCAAACCCCCAGCAATGCCCTGTCCCTGCTCGCTGTGGTCCCTGGTGGAGGTGGCTGTGTCTCCAGCTGCCACCAGCGATCACGGAGTCAGGTTTCTCCAGCCCCATGACTCTGCTCATTCCTACCCCGGCAGGAGCAAGCGCAGGAGGGGAGCTCGAGTGAGAAGAACCGGCTTTGCTTTCGGGCCCGTCTCTCCTCTTCCTCTCGCTGGGCTGAAGCCACCCTGCCGTGCCACACTGGTCCATCTGCTGATGGAGCAGCTCCCGCCAGCACCAGGCACAGGGCTTGCAGCAGCAGGGGTTGATGCTGAGGGCTGGCAGCATTGCCCAAGGTTAAGCAGGGAATCCTCAAGGGGGGTGTTGCTCTGGGCATGGAAATGCTTTGTGGGGTTTTTTTGGTCTTTGGCAGCATCTGGTGCTGCTTTGACCCCTTTGCAGCCACCCAGAGATAGCGTGATGGGCTCAGGAAGCAGCATCAGAACTTAAGCCTATGCCCAGGTCCCACACACCGCAGCCCTGGAGCCATCAGCATTTCTGGTTGACTGCTGCTTCCCAAGAGAGAAGAGCCCAAGAGCCAAATGCAGGCTCTGCAGGGGGCTCAGCACCCTTCTCCCCCCTGGCGAGCCCAGTTCCCACACCAGCATGTGTGTGGGAGACAGCCAGGTCCCACCACCTCAAGCTCCCCCTGGGACCAGCCGCCAGGAGGGGGTGAGCAGCCCCCCTTCTCCCGGCTGGGCACGTTTATAGCAGCTGCTATAAATAACTGTCATCAAACTTTTTGTGCTTCCCATGGGTAAAAGCCCTTGGGGCGCAGCAGCGGGTCCTACCCAGACATGAGTCCCCCCGGGGGGCTCAGCCCCAGCCCTCCCCAGGACCTGGGTCTCCTCAGGATCCCTTATTGAGAGCAGACTCTTGCCCCATCGGCTGAGACAGTAACTGTTGGACTCAATGATCTTAAAGGTCTTTTCCAACCTTAATGATTGCACAATTAAATTAGTCACTAAAAATGTCTCTGCAAAGCTCTGATCTGCTGTTTATTGTCTTCTTAAATTTGGACTCCATTTTACTGTGACACACTTGGAGGTGTTGCCAGTGAGGGCACTGCCCGTGTCCAACACCTTGGATGAGCATCTCACTCCCCAGTTCAGCACCCTCAATTACCAGCAGGCAACTGGGAGCAGCTCCCTGCTCAGGAGCACGCGGCTCTCACTCTGGCAGAAATTCAGTTTCCTCTGATATTTGTGCTACTCTGAGGCCACACTAATGAATCTGTCTCCAAAATAACAGGAGCAGTGTGGAAGCTACCAGAGATGTTGTGTTCTGTATGATCAGGACAGACACAAGAGTGATGGGGTCCTGTCTGAGACAGCCTGGAGAGCCACCCCATCCAGACTTGGCACTCCAGCCTTGCACAGAAAATAACCTCCTGTGAGCTGGGAAAGAGGGGGAAGGACTTTCTTGGTTGCTGTGTGTGGATGTGGGGGACACAGAGTGGCTGAGGGCCTCCCCCTGTCCTGCTAGCCCATGCAGGTGCTGGGTCCAGCCCATCACCCAGGCTCTAGGGCTCTGCTCCTCCTTCCCCAGCAATGCTCCCCCAGCCTGAAAAACCTGGAGAGATGCACTTGTTCCCTCACCATAATCAGGGCACAAAAGACAGGTATAACTGGGATGTCTCAAGTGAAGCCATGCTGCTCCTCAGAGATCTCAGCTCTACAGATACCCAGAACATGGAGACAGCAGTGGGACCCTCTGAGTACCTGCAGTACCCGAGTACCACCAAACACATCTTGAAGAGCTTCCACCTGCAAAGCTGCCCTCAAGACTCTTCAGAGGAGATGCTCTGGAAAGACCCCAGAGGAGGACAATGGGAACACAAGTCCAAGACGGAACACAACCTGAGTGGTCACCAGCAAGTGTAAATCAGCTTCACTCACCAAGGGCCAGCAGAGCCAGATGATGCTCAGCCAAGTGCTCACAGCACAGTAGGAGGGGATGCCCTGCAGCAGGGATTAGTGTGGAAGTAATGAGCTCGTGCACCAAAGCCAGTGAAGAGACAACATCAGAGAGACCACGGCTGGCCCACAAGCTCATAGCTACAAGAAGTTAACGCCAGGGGAGATAAGCCAGAACCCAGCAGCTCAAGAGCTCTGGAAACCAGACCCTACTGCACACACAAACAAAACCCATCACAGCACACTGAAAGCATGGCCCTGCAGAACCCATAAACCTCTACCTGCATCTCAAATCCTCCTGGGACACACCACTTTCACCCAGACCAGTACCTAGAGGCTAACCACACACAGGACAGCTCAACCCTCTCCATCCCTCCATTATTTATTCCCCTGAGGACACCCAGGGTGGGGCAGGATGGTGCAACAGGGACCAGCTGGGACTGCAGGGTTTGGGAATGAGTCACAGACCAGTGATGGGTTGTCAAATGTGTGTCTCAAGTGCTGCTACAAACATCCTCCATCCTCCATCCTGCCCATCCCCTCTCTTGATCAGGAGACTCCACGGCTCTTCGTCTCCCAACCCTGCCACGTGCCCTGTGAACTGACCTCACTGCCCCAGCAGGTCCCCTCTCCACCCCTGCATTTTAGAAACCAAACCTACATGGGCTGAGGAACCTGCTGCCAGGAGAATCAGCCCAAGGGTAGGATAGTCAGAGCAATGAGGACAACATTTATATGTCCAAGGAGGAACTTTATGGGGGAATAAAGATCTTCTTGGTACAGAGGAGGCCTTGGAGATGCTGGGAGGGCTGGAGCCCCTCTGCTGGGCTGAGAGAGTTGGGGGGATTCAGCCTGGAGAAGAGAAGGCTCTGCGGAGACCTCAGAGCCCCTTCCAATCCCTCAAGGGGCTCCAGGAAAGCTGGGGAGGGACTCTGGATCAGGGAGGGGAGCCACAGGAGGA
>BJBW01009852.1:0-17626 GCA_004320125.1 Scolopax mira
TTTGCAGCTCCCCCCAAGTCATCTCTGCATAGAGGAGGCAAGGCAGAGATGAAGCTGAGTCGCATGGCAACTCCCTGCATCTCACCTATTGTGCTCCGAAACCGGTTTGGCTGAGTGCTCCCATACAGTTCCGTAAGATGTTTCCTAATTAGCACAATTGTTTGCATTAAAGTAAAGCCTTGCTTTTATCAACTACTTACTGATTTCTTACAAAGAGTATAGCTGACCAATACATCTTTGTTTTCACAGTTATTCTTCAGATAATATCTCAATGTCAAAACAGTTTTTCACAAGACCTTTACATTAAATTTGTGACTGTAACTACAAATATTTAGGTCTCATTTTTAATTAATGTAGTTTATGTCTAAACCCTTTTTGCTTTAAATCTCCAGAAATACAGTAAAGAGTTAAATATCAAAATCATGTAAAGTAGAAAAAAATAGTGAAAATAAGAGATTACAATCAACATCCTTATCTTGTACTGCTATTCAGAGAGCATTTTTGTCAACAATTTCTGCTAGTTACTACACTTATCAGAGTTGGTGTAGGGTAATAAGAACCATTTGTAATGGGTCTGACACAAAATTGGATTTAATGAATGCAATGAAAAAGGAATGTTAAATGGCTTTATGAATTACTTCTTTTCATGCAGAAGAATCACTGTCCACAGAAGTCAATTTATATAAGGGATTATATTGTATAGATTTGAAAAGCTTTATATTATTAAGCTTCGTTTTTGAAATGTTACTAGAAATGGGTGGAGAAAAATCCATTTCCTTATTTTGGACTAACTGAAATTTTTATCACAATTTATCACAATCCAATTCAGTGGACCTCTTTATCAATTTTATATTTACCAATATATGACCGAAGTCCAAATTTTCTTGCCACAATACTGAAGTAATGATTGGCCTAATAATTCCTCAGTTGTTCAGCTAGGAATGTTGCATGCACCTATAAAATATTCAAAATCAGATGTTTTTAGATCATTCAGTGGTGAAAAATGAAGCAAGTCTCCTCCTCTTACCCCCCAAAAACACTCACAGGTTGCCCAAGTATGTGAAAACAAGAATGAAGGACAAAGCTTTTAGTTTTGCCTTGTAATCAAAAGAGAAATTGACTTGTAATCAAAAGAGAAATTAAAGGGAAAAAAAAAGGGGGGAAATAGCATGCTTACTGCCTCCAAAGAGTTTTCTATACCCTCTAGTTGGGTGTTAATCTGGCAGTGAATATGAGAGACAGAAAGCACTTGAGGATGGAGCTTTTAGAGATGGAAATGGTTTCTGTTGCCATTGGCTAATCCATTTCAGAAACTTCCTGCCTTCTTCTGCATATTTTCCAAATTTACCTTCTTGGGGTTCTCAATATCTTTAGTTGTAATATGTGAGAAACTACGAAGCATATAAAATTAGATTTTTAGGACCTTTTCCCTTGAGTCATGAGATTTCTATTTATTAAAAAGAAGGAAAATTGTGCTTCCTCTTCAGTTTTTATTTCATCCAAATTATGATTAATTTTTACTGTCAAACTGAAGACAGTTTCCAATAGATGCCTTCCCTGAATCATGGGATTAATTTAATCAACTTCATTTTGGATTAAATAGATCATTTATGTCAAAATGTTAAAATAATATTGTTTCACCATGTAAGCTTGGTGAAATGCTTCAATTAACAGTGTCTGAGATACTCAAGAGAGCTATCAAAGTAAGGAAAACTAGATTAGAGCTCTCCAGAAATGTGTTGATATTCAAATGAAGAGATAGAGGAACTAACATTCAAAATTAAGTACATCTTTTACATCTCACTTTTTTATGCATTTTATTAACGGAGACAGAATAGAATTACAAGAAAATGGCTGGGTTTTCAAGAGTGATGTGGAGAACAGCTAACAGGTCTCCTGGCAGCATTACATGTTTCTCAATAGCTATTGTTTTTCACACCTAGATTTTACTGATCTTGTGGGAATCACTGCTTTCTTTTCGTTAAATGTGTTTACAACTTCAAGGTTGCAGAGAAAAAAATACATCTAAATACACAATGTTCAGAAAGGATGGATCTGTGCATCTGTTTGCAATAAATACATCTACATTTTTCTGATAAAGTTACAAAAATCCAAGAATCCTCATGGTCCTTAAACATTGGGAATTGAAAACCATTTAGTTCTGTGATCTTGTTTCTGCATTCTTTGTATTTTTTGAAGTTTTAAAATTCTAAATACATGAAAAAGTTATTCTGAAATATTTAGGTTGCCTTCTTTTCTATTACATTTTTGAGATTATTCTGGTCTCATAATTTTTAAAGTGAAGTTTGCTTTTTGTTTTACTGTAAAAAGAAGGACTCCAGAAGGAGCAGATAACTAATAAGGATGGATATTTTCCTGAACATCTGCCAATAATCCAGTTGCTAACAACAAGTAAAGAAGCACTCAAAGAAAGTGAGAATGTGCTTCAAAAGATATTTGAATTAAATTCATGCTTGTCAGGGCCTTGCTGGGGAAGATAAAATCTGTCTTCCCTATAAACGGTGCTAGAAGATTTCTAATTTTCAAATGCCTTTTCTCTAAAATCATTGTGCATATGAGGAGGGGTTTTTAAACATACAGTCTGTCTTCCAAAAAATTCCCAGATGAACTATATTCCCTGTAGAGGTCTAACTCATATCTCAGAAAAAGGGTGACCAGGCAGCTTTCCCTCCAAACATATTGAAATCTGACATGCCTATTTCCAAACTGAAGGAATATGAAACAATTTATGCTAAAGGATGATCAAATGTACATGAACAGGCTCTCCAAAATATCTGAATATTATAAAAACACTGTTGGACGTGAGAGATTGCTGTTGAATTCTTTCATCTGCATAAGATGACTAAACAAGTTTTTCCCACCTTGTGTTGCAGCATCCTCTGGGTATCGGCAGGTGAAGCCATCTCTGTCTTTGTCTTACAAGCAAGTAATTCAAGGTGGCTGAAAACAGAAGCAGGAATAATACCATCACTCTAAGTTCAAAATTTGGTTTATTCAGTTGGGAGGTAGAAAAATCCTGGACAATAAACTCTTTTTCAATGGTAATTCAGCCTTTTTTACCAATTACTTTAAAGTCTGGAAATCATGGATGAGATTGATAGAGTATCATAAGATTGACTCCAGATCAAGGAAGTTTATTAATTTACCAATGACATATAATTAATTGGCCTCCAGTGAACTATAAGTGCAGAGTAACTATCAGTAATACATTAGATACACGAAAATATTAAACACTTCTGAAATGTTAACAAATTGTCTACAAACTGGGATGTTCACACTGGGATGTGGGGCATACTTATTGCTCCCCATGATGTCTGTCCCCCTGTTGGGCACAGGCTCACCTTGGCATGTGTCTGGGAAGCAGCTCTGTCTGGCCTCAGCAGAGGTTGTGATATTGCAGGGTGACTTTTGATGGCATAAAACCAGGTTTTGACTGCTGCTCTGGTACCCTTTTCTTTCTCCCTACAGTTATTCAGGTTTCTTTTGTGCTTCCCTTCAAGCTGCCTCCTCCATTGTATTGATTCCACAGTCAGTTCTGCATATGCCATCTGCATCCACTCTGCACACCCCTGTTACCCCCAAAGAGCAACTGTTATCCAGACAACTTCTCTAACATTGGGCTTTGCAAGCACCCCCAGAACTGCTGTGTTTTGGGAGAAAACATAAGAGCAGGCATAGTGACACATATCTTCCTCTTTGATTGAGCAGACTGTTCTTGCCACTTCACCACCACTGGTTTCTGAATATAGATGAGTTTAGAGCAAATAACGTGGTTCAGTGAATTACTTCAAATGGTATCATAGGGTTGGGGTTTTTTTTTTGTTTCTTTGTCTGTGCAATGTAGCTGTCAGCTAAGCTTTGGTTGTTATCAAATCACTCAACAAATAATTAAAAGGGGACTCCTGTCCTCTCTGCGTGGTTGTGTCTAATTGCTTTTTAGTTGATTTCCCAAATGAAGGCTGGAGGGTTTATTTTGACTTACCATGATAATAGGATGGGGAAAATGTAACTCTACAAAGGTACAGAAAACAAAAAAAGAATTCATTTCCACTTCAAAATACAAGTATGGAATTACTGAACACTTCATTTTTTTGAATCTGTCCAGCTTAACTACTAATCAAACTTCTTTTAATTTTGGACAACTGTTATAGCAATCACTAAATAATTTCCACCAAAGGACATGCTCTGGTTTGTAATATTCCGACATTGCTGTAGTGCTGAGTAAAGAAATGGAAATAGTGTCCCAAGGGATCCCGTAACCCTACCTCTCCATCTTTTGCATTCCCTGATTGACTTCCAACAGCTGTTTTCACAACTATTTTGCTAAGGACAGTGTGAGCCCACTTCCAGGCCTGGCAATGCTGGGCATGGATAAGGTGAATATGTTTCTGTGGAGTAATCCCCAGCTTGTGTTAGGGGAATGTCCAGATCTAATCAGACATAATACATATTAAAAGCCATTAAATTATGTTTACACTAGGGAACTGACCTCTATCTAAGTAAACTAACTTTTATTTCTTTAAATTTACTGTTTTGAAAATAACCTGAGCTATACAATTTCCATTTTTTCACAATTTTTTGAGTAAAAATTTGAGTACAATAAATATTTTGAACTGTGGATCAAAGTGGGAAAGACCCATAAGGCACCTAGTAAGTCAGAAGGAACATCACTACTTAAAAGACTTAAAAGACACTTATTTAAGACTGAGTAAAAGTCTAAAATGAGTAGGTTTATATAATCAATGCTAATATCCATATATCTTGATGTGTAACTGAATGAAAAAGACTAAATGCATGAAAGTTTTCCTTTACTCCCACTGAAATTGTTATCCAAGGCTGATCAAAGCCAAAGTATTCTTGAACATTTACTTCAGCTATGAATTGTCAGCAAAAGAACAGCAACAATCCAAATCAATAAACAGGATATCATGTTCCAAAAATAAAAGATAGGAAGTGGTTCAAAATATTAGAACTAATTCTTCAAACATTTGCAATGCAAACATATTTCTACAACACATCATCAAAGGTGCCCAGTCTACTGCTAGCTTTCTAATACAGTATATATTTGTACCAAATGGAGGATACACTTCTCTTGTTATAACTGCAACAGTATAAATATTTGTGAATTTCCATAAACTCAGAATTTCATTTATGACACAATGATAAAATTCTCACCATTTCTTACTTCTCAAAATTGCACCCAGTATTTTGAAACAATTTTCAAAATTTTCAGAAATAAATTATGCTTTCACAAACATGTTCCTTTGCTTCAAAAATACAGAATAAATTTTTTTTCATTAAAAATAAAAAGTGATATTTCCCAAGAGATAAGAGATTTCCATTCAGTCTGCCCCTGTATGTTCTTTCAATATGGTAACCATAATAACAAGATCAGAACATCAGAATAAAGAAACAATGCAGTTTATGAGTCAAAAGTGAAATTTCCCATGTTGGTTTTCTTGTGATAGGTATTATATTTTACTCTTTTTATTTGGCCAAATCTGAGCACACATTTTATATAATTCTCCTTCAAAATACTTGCACTTGACTAGTGCAGCAGGGGTAATGCCTAACAGAAATTATTGAGCCTGGGTAACATTTATTCTCACAAAGTTTAAGCTAGTGAGCCAAGAATTAAGATATTTCCATCTGCCTACATTTCACAATATTTTCAGATAATTGTGCACGGTACAATTTATAAATACTGGAATTTTGATCAGTAGTTTTTGAACACCCAAATATTTTATTTGCCCACTGGAATGAGAAAGAAACTGCTAATGTGTTTTGAACAGACTGCAGAATAAAAATAACCACAAATTCTGTTTAGTATCACAAAAACTTTGATCCCTGAAATGTGTCCAAAACTCTTTCTTAAACTAAATATTCTTTGGCTGCAGCAGTTAGTGCAGTAGGGCATCTGTTATTCCTTCCCACCTAAATATTATTTCCTTGCTTTCACTGACTGTGAAATTATTTTGTTTGAAAGTATAATGATCAGTGTAAAACCATCAGATGCTTAGCAACACCAGCATCAAATGATTTCATGACCTGAATTGCTCCATTTTTTGTGACTATAACTGCAACTCTTAAAAAACATCAATACATAACAGCATTCTGTGTTAACTCCATAAATCCAGAGTCTCCTTATTCAATACAAAAGGTATGCTTTTTTAAACAAAAGGGTGTTTTTTTAAACATCCAATATTTAAATATTTTAATTTCTGAAAATTCATCATAAATTAAAAACTCTTTGGGATCCAGATATCTAATATCTCTTTAGCACAGTGCTACACCTGAGTCAAATGTCATATGAAAATGCCAAAGGTAGGCATTAAAAGCCACTTTGGACAGTGACCAGAAGAATTTGGTGTTTCAGCTCTCATGGGGGTCAGTGTAGAGAGGTCTGCTTGAGGCATCAGCCCTTTGACAGAATTGTGGGGACCTCTAGAGGGCCTCAAGAGACTTCCACTGCCAGTAAAAACATGACATCATTGTATTTTAAGATTCATCAAGAGTAGTCTGTATGAGAGGCTTCACTTTTGGTATGTGCCAAAGTGATCCAGCCTGTTTGCAGAGAGGGAAATGAAGATGCACAGGAATCAGATGACTTGCTGCTGGCCATGAAGTGGGCTAGCACTAAGTAGGAGGAGTCAGACTTCTCTTCCTCATGCAAGACCATGGAGCAGTGGGGACCAGGAGCCTCCTTTGGGGTCTCCCCTTCCTCCCACAGGGCAGACCCCTTTCAATTTAGCTACTGCTTGGCTTTGCTTCCTCTCTGGTTCAAAGTCTTGCATAGAAAGAGTAGGATGACTTGACTTCTGTGACAGTATTAGAAGGGTACATCTGACATTCAAATTATTAAACTAGCAGCTGGGTGGATGAAGTTGTATTTACTCCATCTTTTTGAATCTTAAAGTCAGCAGCCTTACAAAAACTTTACCTCTATATGGGGATAAATCAGCTTTAGCAAGCTTAATATAATTTTTATGGTATGTAAACAAAGGGGCAATAAAAACTCGTAATCACATACCCACAGCAAAACACCACAGGGATTAATGGTAAAATGAGTTTTAATATCATGGGACATGGGAGAGGTGCGAATAACATATTAACTGAATTTGCAAATGAATGATGATCACCAAGTAGATTCAAGTGCTTCTGTGGACCCATAAAGAAAGATGGCCTCATGTAAACTCTTGGAAAAGTAATTGGCTCACACTGCAGAGATGTAAAGACAGAATAACTGAGACGTACCAAGACCATTGCCTCCAGCAGGAGAAACAGCTTGCTATCTAGTCAGTTGATTGTACGTTCCCATGGCAGACTACCAATTGGACCTCTGTAATCAAATTTGATCAAGAAAAATGGCTAAAAATCCAAATACATACTGTGCTAATACTTTGGTTTTTGTGACTTCTTGGCTGCCCCTTTATTACTGTATTTTCCAACTTTTGAACATTCAGATAGAGGATTCTTGATTTTTTCTGCAAAGAAACTCTTGTGGTTTTAACACAGCCTTCCCAGTGCTCAGAAAAGCTCATTCAAGACTAGACAGATATTAAAAGTTACAAGTGCTCTAATTAAATATAACACACTCATCTTTTAAGAAAGAGAATTTCTACATGGCATTTTGTCTTTTTCACATATAACAGACATCAGCTTACTACATGTGTATGGAAGGCAAAGTGACTTGATGTTTTCTGCCACCCTCCTTAGAACTGAGCTGATGTTCATCATCTCTTCATTTCCCTCTGATACAGAAAAGAAGTTACACAGATTCTCTGAGACAAGCAGGATAAAAAGTTGACAGAGAACACATCAGAGACAAGACCTATCAGGAGACTTTTTTGACTCTACTGCTAGCCAGATATATAATTACTTAAAGTATTCTGAGGAACATGCATCAGATGTAAGGCTTTTTCTTCTACACATACCCTAATTGTAATGGATCAATTTCTAATAAAGATTTTTTTAAAAGCAGACCTTTAAGTTAGTAAGCTAAACAGTATGTATAATATTAGATAATAAAGCTCAGTATATATATTTCAGGAACTCACTCTGAAGAGAAAGAAAATTTCAAGGAAAGGCGTCTTTTTTTTTTTTAATATAAGTAGTTTACAAGAGACAAGAGTGTGTTGCATATATGTATTTATATAGACATTTTGATTCATTCTTAGTCACAGAGGGACCTTGTCTTCAGGCTATTAATCTCCCTGACCCATAAGTCAGTGGAGCAAACACTGGTGTCTGAAGAATATTACATGCCATTTGCATATTTACCCAATATGTAATCTCTTGCAATTAACTTAATTTTTATCCGTCTCTTAGATATTATGTATACACTGAAGAAAGAGATGAGGTTTATAAAGCATTTTGAAAACTGGAGAAGACTGGAGATCTTCAGCTTTATTTCTGCTTCTCATCCGAGAAGTGAAAGAAACGTTTTGGTGGAGTTTTGCAGGAAACTGTAGTTGTTTTGGAAGAAAGTGCAAATTCTGTTTCCACAGTACCCTTTTCCAAACATCTTTTTTTTGTTGTTCTTAAATTCTTCTTTCTTCATGAAGCAGGTTCCTTTTCTTACAAAAGATCTATCGATAAGAAACTTCTATTGTCTATATGTCTTAACAGAGGAAGTACATAGATTTATGAATACTTTTTAGTCAGAAATCCTTTATGGAGTTATATCTCAACAGCAGAAAATTTATATGAGAATGAAATAAGTACTGAAGGCTTGCCAACATCTTCCGCCCAGACAACTCTATTTCTGATTGTTTTAAGAAAGAATTAGCTACATGAATTTATAATATTAAAAAAAAAAATCCATTTAAGAGGTTTAAACTGCTGTTCATGGAGCAAAAGGCTTTTTTTAAATGTAAGTACCCTAATTCAACCCAAAAATGCATTGTGGCTTTAGTTGATGCAACACTAAAGAAGCCACTATAGGTCCAAGGACAAAATTATGGTTGTGGTTTGTTGATACATGTAATTGGAGACAATTCCAGGCCACTGCCAACAATGGCAAAGATGTCTTTTCAACTCTCTTTAAATGTCTTTCCCATTCCTTCTTTAGGATTCAGCAATAACAGGGTTTCCAGGTGGGAGCCTTCATTAGCTCTAGTTGGAAACATGCTTGTCACACTCATGTAAACATCCCATCAGAACCCCAGTTTTATCCCCGAGTATTTTCTGGAGTGCTATTAAGATCAGAAACCACTAGTGAGAAACTCTCTGGCTTTACTAGGGCTGGCACAGGGAGAGAAGTCCTGCCTCATGTCTCAGCTAAACTCCGGGTGTGTATCCTTGTCAATCAGAGGCAATCCAGGTCAGTACATTCCCAAGTACCCCTTACTTGTACAGTCACTGGTCTCTTGGACACCCCACACCTAGGCATTTCATGGAAAAAAAAAAAAAAGATTCTGCTAGATTTTCTCTCTCAGCTGCTCCACTGCAGTGCCAAGCAAGCCCCAGCAGTGGCGTGGGGCAGAGCAGGACCTGTATCGCTATCTTACTTTGTCATGACATTGTGCTCTAGGCCTCAGCTGCCGGAGGTGTTCTTCTGGGTGCTCCCAGGCTGTTCGACTGTGAATATCTCCCTGTACACAACATTTCTGATCACAGTCTAGCTGATGCTCACAGGTCACTTCACAACTTGCCAAATGTCTACTTAGGCACTAAAAAAACAACTTAGCATAATTAAATGTAAAGTCAGAGCAATTGCTCTTCATATCTGTTAAGCCTGAAGTGTGCGGCTTCTGTTTAAGACCTTAAAAATTGTTGTATGCCTGAAAACTTGTTATTCTCTAGCTAGATTAGTTGCTCTTATAAAACACATTAATTCTTCCTATGAACATTGGTTCACAGGAGAGGTTTATTTTTGAGTTTAAACATTTGAATCTCTTCAGACTAGAGATTTTGAGTGGGTATCTGAAACTATGAAGTGTTTGCCAGTCCCTTACAGTACAAGATCTAATCAAACTTATCACTTTACTACTGTTTAGTAGCCCTGGGTACCTCTACTCTTGCTTGAACCCGGATGTCTTGTAAGCAATGTCCTTTCTGCAGCTCACCTTTGTTTTTTGCAACTGAGCAGCTAGTGTTATTTCAATCCAAACACTAGTACTCCCTTTAAATGTTCTTTAAACTGTATTAAGGATTTTTTGTTGTTGATAATATTATATTTATCTGTGTACAACCATATGAAATACAACATCAGAACTGCAGAGTCAAATACACAGTAAATCAGGTCCAAATACATACCTCAGAGTACTGCTGCAGTTAAAGCTCCATTTTACAGTATATAAGACATTTAATGCTGTTAGATTTTCTCTTTGGTCCATAAGGTTTTTTGTCCCTCCTTGTCAGTCTGTATCCTACTCATCATATATTATTTGTATAGAGGTACCAGTTAAATAATGAAAAATAAGTGGCTATGAGTATTTTTAAAATAAATTTATTGCAGTCCTTCTCATGGATCCACAGTGTTTTCTTCCTGTGGTCATATGGTTGAATTTTATAAGAACAAATAGTTGTGTAAAAAGAATTCTGGAGTCACTCGATTGAGCACACATTGACAATACACCCTGAATTTGAAAGTACGAATGTCAGGAGTGCTTGATCACTCATCCAGACAGGGAACAGAAACAAAATCCCAGGCCTGGTGAGAACAACAGCCAGAAAGAGGCAATCAGGCAGCAAACACAAACAAGCAAAGAATGAGTGAAAGTGTAGGACTGCAGGTAGCTAAATTGATTTATAACAGAAAATTAACAGAAAAAAAATTGTATTCAATAAATAACCTTTATTATATAGAAAAATGTGGCATCGGGCTAGTGCAGCTAAAAATGAGAATTCTCGGGTAACTGATGAATGTAAATGAGCAATAACTAATTATGTTATTTGGGAAGTTCAACAACGATTTTTCAATTACTGAAGATTTCAGCTACCGCTATTTCACCTTTTGTGTTGAGGCAGAGCACAGCTGCAGTGGGAGTACAGCTTGCAGCCATCCTTTCCAGGTCAAATTGAGGTAAGCTGCCAGTCAGGAAGAGCTGCAAGGAGAGTCAGAGCAGAGAATAGGTTCTATCTTCTAAAAGTACAGCTCAATAATAAATAAGGACATTGGTAAAAGAGTGGGATTAGTCACTGAAAAAAAAAAAAAGAAAAAAAAACAAAACACCCCAACAAACAACTTTTTTAGGAGGCTGATTATTCCTCACATATTGATATTGAGGAAGTGTCTCTATGTGGGAAGAGAGTTGGGAGATACTGAGTGAAACCTGAGAAAATGGTCCTGTAATAGGTCTTAAGTGACCTCCCTGCCATACCTTTACCCAGACAGACATATCTGAGAAATTAAGCTGAGCACGTGGTAAAACAATAAGTTACAGAATGATGAAGTTTTTGATGTGTGAGGTTATTTCACCTGAACAGATTGTTAGAATGAGCCCTTGAATGCAAAAAAATTCCTAGTAAGTTGTAGTCATTGGCAATATAGGTAATTGCAATTCATGAAAATCAACTTAATTATTAGGGGAAAGAAAATCATGCTATAGAAAATATATGTATAATCATTTTTGTTCTCTCATCTGAGAATTAATTTCGTTCCTAAATTTGTATATTTCATGAGATCATTCCTGAAAGATATGTTCTTTCTCTTTTTACATAGGACACTTAAATCTGCTGTCTCTAATTTACTATGAAAAACATGTTGTAGTGACTCCTTAGTTTCAGACTTAGTGAGTATTTAAATGCAAAGATGGACTAGATTTTATATTTTGAAAATTACTTTCTCAAATCAAAAAGCAGATTACAGGACAAAGCCAAAATTCTTATCTCCATGGAACCAGGAGGCACCAAATCTCATCTCGTTGCTTAGAATAAAAATTCTGTGGTAGTTTTGTATAGTTTTTCTTGGAAACAACTGCTGGCTGTCATGATTTAATGAAAAATTCATGAAAAACCACTGGATCAAAAACTGGGACCTAAAAATTTCTACTCATGGACAAATGCCTGAGCCAGCCTATAGACTAGGCTCAGAGGAAAAAGCAGCCTGGTCTTTTCTGAAAGTCATACAAAATTATTGAGCCAGGAACAGGCCCAAAGAGACTGTACCAACTAGCAGCTGCGGTGCTTTCCTCACACTGCTGTGGACTCCTGTCTGAGGCAGCTTTGGAAGCTCAGGCAACAAACACCACAGTCTTAATTTCACTATGGAGGCTAAGGTATTTCAGCAATGATGACACTGATGACCTTTGGCATCAGGATTTATCTATTTGGCTATTAATGACCTGAATCAGGCTTCTCTATATGTAAGGTTTTAAAAAGACAATAGAAAAGTCACGGTCTGCTTCATTAGGAAGGTAATTGCATTCACTAAATGTGTAAAATGACCTGCCATTGTGATACGCAATGGATTCACTATAATTGTTGTCCCAGTAGAAAAAACAGAAAGCATATCATAGAAAAGGGAGGGAAAAAAACCTCAAATGTCTTACAAAGGGAGAGAGAAATAATTCAAGCTGGTAAGTCTTTTATTCAGACTTTAATAAACTTTTACAGTGATAAGCCTGAATGGGAGAAAGGCATACCCCAGGATTTCTTAAGCCATTTACATCTTATTTGAAGTAATTTATTTTAAAGATAAGAAAAGTTTCTGTCACCATTTGAGTCGTAAGAATAAAAAAAAACAATTAACAAAAAAGGGAAAAGGAAGGAATGAAAAGGGCAGAGAGAAAAGAACAGTTTAGAAGAATACTACTCTAAGAATAAGATTTTATCACTCTAAGGTCCATTTCTAAGTCATAGTTAAAACCCACCAAGCATATATCTATGTATGAGTACTCTGAACAATTAAGTGCAGACACCAGGGTGTATTTTTCACTTGCCACTGTTAGATTAAAACAATTTTGATAGGAAATATAAGGGGCATTAAATTATTTAGTGTCAGTTTTACACAGAAATAATAGTAGTGTTTTACTGAGACCAGTATTAAATAGCTCATAAACATTAATCAACATTTTCCCCATCTTGGTCATTCTTCTTGCCTTTTATACCAGTGCTTTTTTAATTGCCATTACTTTATGGAAGAATATAACAACATATTCTGTTTCAATGTCTTGTGGCTGCAAGAAGTGACAGGACAAGTATTAAAGTGCTAAATGGACATTTTCACTTCTCTGTCCATAAGTCTCATTCATAAAGGACCAAAAGTGTATCATTTGATGGGTGATAATTGTACCCAATATGCATCACCCAAACAAAATGGTAACACTAGGTTTCATGAACAATTTAATGTAGTTAAGTGTGGTATAGTAAAAAGTCAGTATTCTACGTTGAATGGTGTGTTGGTTTTTAGAGAAAAAATATTTTATATCACAGCATTACAACCATTCAAGATGCCAGGGTTTTGCAAACCCTGTCCAGACACAAAAGTCCTGCAGCCTCCATGTTCTTATAACCAACATAGAAAAACTCTTCAGTCTTTTTCCCTCTCCAGTGAACATTTCTGATTCAGAGCACTAAAAATAGAGGAATTGCTGCACTTACGGCTTGGCGATTTTCTTTAAAAAGACAAGGGGGCAGTTCAGCTCCACAAATCCATTTTGCCCCCCTTTTTTTTTGTTAGTTAGTTGGTTTTTGGGTTTTTTTCTGCATAATAAATTTACTGGTGAAAATAGGGGAAGTTTTTTTTGTCTGGACAGTATTAAACATGATAGTCATAATTATTAATCAGTACCATTTTCACAAGATATTCATAGAGTGATTCCATTTTGTTTGCTTGTATCTTTTGCATTCTGGTATAGAAACTATCATACCTTTGGAGTCCAGCAACAGGATATAAGATACATGCATATTTGCTGTTAATTCTAGGACCTGTTTTGATTCACATTTCAGTGTAATTCTAATGACTTAGATGGAGGTTCTCTTAGCTGATTTAATCTGGTCCTGGCAGACTATGCCTGGAAGACTATTCCAGACTATCCTATGCAGAATGCTGCTGGGAAGAGTGCATACCACGCTCTGTTCATCTAAACAGACATGATCTTTCTCCTTCTGCTTAGAATCCATAAAAACAAATAGTTCTTGTTTTCAAGCAACAGATTGCAACAGGTCACAACATGTCTAATGTGAGACAGCAACACAGCAACACTGCAAAGTGATAAACCATGTCAGTACTTAACTCCAGTGGTTTCTCCTCTGAAAAATATATAGTCACAAGGTGTTTATAGTGTGTGGAATTAAAGCCTGTGAATCATGTGCACTTGGTACCCAGTATACAGATCTTCAGAGACTACTCACTCTGGCACCAAACAAGCTTATTCTACAGGATGGATGTGATCTCCACTGTCCTGTGGAGAATTCCCTAATTTGGCCCTTTCCTGTAGACAGCAGCCACTTCCTTTCCCCAAACTGCTATGAAGGTTTAGAATAGCTCCTCTTTTAGCAGGAGAATAAACAGGAAAAGTGAAGTTAAAAGCAGTACTCTTCTGGGAATACTCAGCTTACTGAAAAGAGTGTTGAGTGATGGAGAAGTGCCTTGTGGCCCAGCCTGTGAAGGCTGTATTGCTTTATTTGAAAGCTCTGCTTGGGAAATATGCTTGGCAAAGCTTCTGATTCATTGCTGGTATCAAAGTCTGAACAGTTCTTGGAGGTGTTGCTGATGAGGCCAAACTAAGATGGCTGTGATAAAGACAGACAGTATAATTCAAGGCTATATGACATTTTCCCAAGGTGTTTTGGTTTCTTTTTATTATTCCTGGAGAAGACTCTGGAGATCAAACAGTTGATCATCACATAGTATGTCCCTGAGATAAATGAGGAAAGCCTCTTTCAATGGATCCTATGAGAACAAATTGTTAGATGCAGTCTAACCTCAGACCAGGGTTATTTAGTTTATGAGACATTAGGGGCAAAAACAAGCATCAGCTGAAAATGATAGACAGCAAGCTTTTTATTCAGTAAGAGAAAAAATAGCAATTCCAGCTTCAAGAAAGGAAGTGTATTAGTAGTATTTCATCCAGAAAGCT
The DNA here is from genome assembly GCA_004320125.1 of Scolopax mira. Lineage (NCBI taxonomy): Eukaryota > Metazoa > Chordata > Aves > Charadriiformes > Scolopacidae > Scolopax > Scolopax mira. Next base: position 15,048 of record BJBW01009852.1, read on the forward strand.
GGAAGTGCACAGCACAAGAAAAGGAGGTGTGGGTAACTCAGTGTCTCAGAGGCCAATTTTAGAGAACGAAGAGGGCAACACTGCATGGCATTTATGACCTCAAACTCCAGCCATGGGCTGACCTGAATTGGGAGAAAGGTACTCAGGAGTGAGATGGAAACAGGATATTACACAGAAAAGAGAAGACTGAAATTTTGCCCACGTGTTAATAAGGAAAAAAATCATTTTTCTGCAGCAAATACGAATAGTAGTCAATAGGGTTCTTTAAAAGTAATGCAATCCTGTCTTTTCACTCTTCTGTTAGTCACAAAGGTGGAGGACAAGGCCTAGAAGACCATCCCTGTTGCTGACTGTAAGCCAACATTTAGAGATCTCAGGTAAGTGATCAATGAAGAACACAGACTAGAAGGATAAGAGCAAGTCCTAGGCTTCAGCAGGAGAAAAAAATCTTTAGAATGTCAGCTGCATCTTGAGTCATTTACAACCTTTAAAAACAGAGATGTTAGTGGTGATGCTTCTCAAGGAATTATATCAGGGGAAAGCACGTCTGGCTATCACTCCAGATTGAACTGGTGTCTTATAATACAGTGAAATAAATAGCTATTCATGCAAGTGAGGTTTTTGTTATTGATTTTGGCTTTTCTTTCTTCAGAAAGGACATAAAGATTAGTATACAGGCTAAAAGCCTGACTGATGTGAATTCTGTAGTAGATATAATACTTGTTACTCAAAATCACGGCTTTAACCCAAATACATTACATTCATTTTTTATCTCTCTCTCTTTCATACAATGTCTTTTGAGAGCATAGTTTTTAAACTGTCTTAAAATTAATTCAATCACTATCTCCAAGTGATTGAAATGACAGTCTGCCCAGAGGGTAAAAAATCATTAAAATGATCTGAAGTCAGTGATGTTTAATGAAAACGAATATATTAAAAGAAATGTAACGTGACATCTGATATTTCTAAAATAATTTATTTCCATTTGTTAAATTAAACAATTGCAGCTCAGAATTATGATTCACAGAACTCTTTCCTTTATTAGTTTCAAGGAACAAAGCTTACCCTTACTAGACAATAGTCTACCACCAGGTTTAAACACGTGACTTAAGGAAGAGAGAAGCCTCCAAGAAATGCTTTATTTGATATAGGAGATACGAAAAACATCATCAAACTCTTATTTCATGCTAAATTTGAATAACTTACAGTACAATATATATCTGCAGCTATATTCTCAGTTTTTGAGTTATCAGTAATTATTTATTACTAAAAATATTAGTGTAGTGACTTTAAGCATTAAATGATTTTTTCTGAACTTGAGATTCATCCATCCATACTTGATTATTTGTTAAAAAATGTTTGAGTTTTGAGCAACCTTCCCTAACGTTAAATCACAAAATCCTTGGCATGAGGAGAAGTAAGCTAGGACATGAAGGAGGTGAAAGGCACAGCATTCAAACTGAGTGGCATTGAGGCATGTACCCATGCTCCCACCTTGAGAAGACTTCCCAGCTGTTGGCCCTTACCCTCATGTTTTGGCAAAATAGGTGTGCACCAATTCCTATTCCAATTCCTATTCTTCCCCACTGGAGCCCTCTTTTTCAAAACAAAAACTATGTTCATAGCCCAAACAGGAGTCTAAGTTAGGCTGGGCAATGAGTAGATGAGGTTCCCAAATCATTGACAGGACATTTTATAGAGCAGTAGGAACAGGCCTGTGTTCTTAATCCCCAGCTGTGTGTCCACATAGCTGGAGAGCTTGTGTCCTATGACCAGATAGGGAATGCATGAGGGTGTGGTGCTCAGCACACATTTTTAAAACCTATTAGGCCAAAGTAATTCAAGGATAGATCTCCTTACTCTCTTCTGAAATGAGTATCGGGTTCTTTCAGGTAAACACTTAATACCCTAAGCTGTTTTACTGGTTTTCTATTTAATTCTAATTTTTACTCTGTAAAGATCCTGAAATTTTATTTCGGAAATCAGAGACTCATGACTAGATCCTCATCTCTCCTTACGCCAATCCAGAAGAGAAAATCAACTGGAAAAGCAAATTAGCTTCTACTGGGAAATAATGCAATGTCCTGACGAAGTGAAGTTAAATCCTTCGTCTTTGTATATTACTCAGTCAGCATCTGTCCTCTACAGGTCCAAGAAGAAACACAGTTCAAACGATGATAACAGGACTGGAAATAAATTTTTTTACACATAACAGAATTAAACAAAATCCCCATCACTCACCCTACCTACCTAACATTATCCCATCAGAAGCAAAAACCAATATATTTAAAAATGTGCATGTTTATTCAGCAGTTATTCTTGCCAGTACAGGCAAGTACCTCTTGGGTCACAGAGGCCATTATTTTTTTCTCTAATTGGGAGGAATATCAATAATAAAGCTATTGCATAGGACCATTTTCTGTATGGCAGGGTTATGCAACATTGTTAGACAGAAAACACATTTTTTTCAGCCCTCCCCAATACTGAAAAAGGACACAGAAGAAGGCAACATTTGAAAACATCTTGTAAAGGGATACATATGCTGTTAAAATAGGAGAGAGGGGAAAGAATAATTTTCA
>BJBW01009853.1:7752-36930 GCA_004320125.1 Scolopax mira
GGGGAAGGAAGGGGAGAGGGAAGCTGTCTGCCAAAAAGGAGACTGGAGCAGAGGAACCGTAATGATTTCCAGAAGTTTTCTTTCTTTCTTTCTTTCTTCCTTTCTTGCTTTCCCTCCCTCTCTCCCGGCACGCAGACAAAAGGCTCGGCCTCATGCAGTTCATGGTTATGTCATCCTGGCGCAGGGAGCCCCGGCCGGGAGGGGTGGCCCCGTCCTGCTCGGGGACCTTGCTCTCCTTCAGGACAACTCTGCTTTGGGTCCCTGTAGGAAATCCGGAACAAGGGCTCCCAGGCGGGGTGGCGGGAGCCATCTCAGGAGACCTGCTTTTCGTTTGGGGCCAGGAGCCAAGGCTGGGAGGGAGGGGACCGCAGCCTCTTCCCAACCCCTCGTGCCCAGGACCGGGGGGCTCAGCCAGGCGGGTGGTAATTGGGGATGGGGCCAGACCACCCGAGCCGCCTCTCGTCCTCGGGGCCGACGTGTCTCCTCCCAGCCCATCCATGCAGATGGGCTGCTCTCGCCTCCATCGGCTTTCGTGCTCTCTTCCCTGTTCAGTAGCATGGGGTGTTGGAGCCGGGCTGGAAATGCCCAGGATTTTATGATGCATAGAAAATTTTTTTGCTTTCTTCTACCCCCACACCCCCTGCAGATGTTTTGGCGTCATGCTGAAAAATGCTTCTTTCCCATTTTTATTTCAAACTGTTTCACTTTTTTGTTTTTCTTTTTTCCATGCAGAAAAGACCCAAGTTTTTGATTGCTCTGAGTTCCCTGCCCAGGTCTCTCTCAGCTCTCCTTTTTTACTTTTTTCTACTGTTTTGCTGGAAGGGAGTAAAACCTTTGGCCAAAATGAACTTCCCCGATGGCTTTTTCTTTTGGATCATGAAATCATTTTCCCTTGCAAGAGCAGCACCAGGGAGGCTTTGCCCCTGGTGGCTTTGCTGGCTGCTGTGGATGGGGAGGAGGGTCCAGGGGCACAGGGCCGTCTGCAGGGAACCGGGCAAGGAGCATCTGGAGTCAGGTTGGGAGGGCTTTGAAGCTTCGCTGTGGTTTGGAGGGAGTTGAATTTCCTAGTTAATTAGGAGGCCTAAGTGTTTCTGGGTTTGTTACGAGGCCAGATCGTGGCTTTCCCTTCCCTGGTGCCTTGGCTCTCCGCTGAGCGACCTAGATGGGAAATATTCCCTTTGGTTGGTGATGCATGCGGAGGTTTCCCCCAACCTGGGTTTGTTTGGCTTTGGCCAGCCTTGGCCTCTCACCCAGGAATCTGGCGAAGAAATTAGAAGAAAGGAGGAAAAAAAAAAAAAAAGGAAATTCTCATGGTTTTATATAATGGAGTGAGTAACAACTGATCGTGCTTTGGGATGCTCTCACATCTGCTTCCTACCAAAGCCCCAGCAAAGAGGCTTCAAGCAGATGGAAAAAAGCACATATTTCAGCCTGAATATTTGCCGAGAGAAAACTTTCAGGCTGGGTCTCGGTGGTGACTGCCACGGTGCTGGTTACTGCCTGCCGGGAAAGGGGCTGTCGGGGTGCCAGGAACAGCATTGAGGTGCACCATGGCTGGGCAGGTCCCGGAGTGAGCTCTGAGTTGGGGCCGTGCACACGTGTGTGGGACTGGGACGTGCCCGTGACTCAAGCCTCAGAAGTTCACCAGTTAGTCACAAGTGGATGGAAATTCTCTCTTGGTTTGGCTCCAGTGCCTGAAACGTGGTTTTGGTTGGGATTTTTAAGGCACTTCCTAGGCGGAAAGGACTGGCTGTTGTTTGGGTTTGGGTTTTTTGTGTTTTTTTTTTTTTTTCCCTCGCTTGTGTCCTCTCTGCTTTCTGTCTCCTTCTGCTGGGATGCAAAACCCGGGGGTGAGGGCAGAAGGGGGCAGAAAATGGGAATGAAATGCTAAAGTAGGTGATGGGCGAGAGCTGGGAGCTTGGCACAGACAAGCTTATAATGAAAAAGGGATTTATTTACTGTAATCCATACGCTAGCCCCACACTTAACTGTGTGATGCCCAGGGTTCGTGATGCAAAGCATCTTCATATTTATCTCTCCTTTGGGTCTCTTCCAAGAGATTTTCCCCAGTGGATCCACCAAACCAGCCTTGAAACACTTCGAAACCGCAGGGCTGAAGGCTAACCTGCAGCTGGTGGAGCTGGGCAAGGGGATCCATGGGGATTCATGCACCTTGGCAGCCCGACCCCCCCCGGGGGGAGTTTTATGCCTTCAGGATTTCCTGTGATTCATAACTTAATCAGGTCAGGTTTAGCACTCACTCTTACTGCATTATTGACTGCCTCTGCACGCTCCTGAGATGCTGGTGGCCAGAGCAGCCTAAGGCAGAGCCTTCCCCTGCCCAGATGGTGAACAGGACTTGTTAATGATTTGTTAATTCAATTAGAAAGCGCTTGTTAACCCATGGCGAGGCTGAAGTTCCCTTCTGGAGGGCAGGACTCGCCCCCATGCCTGCGACTCCCTCTGCCAAAACATTTATTTGGTGTTAAGCTGCCAGCCACGCTATGCAAATATAGATGTTAATCATGAATAAGGTTCATTTTTAGCTCTGGGTTGAGACTAGTCTAGGGAAGAACCTGGCTCTGGGGGGTGGCGGGGAGTGCAGCCAAGGGGGTGGGCACAGCCCCAGGGGCCGGATGGGCCAGATCCTGCGGGAGGGAGCAAACGTTGTGGCTCCCACTCAGCCCCTGGGGTCCGGAGGAATAAAATATTCCTTCTGTTGTGGGTTGAATAAGACTTTCAAGTGCATCTGATGGGCTGTGCTTTAACCAGCCTCCGTGTCAGCATTAGCTGCTAATAGCATGAAACCTGGATCTGGGCTGGCCATCTCCTGGCCTGTGTTGGATGCTGAGTATCTTTAATTTGGGATCCATTGTGACTAGATAGCCTGGCTGTAGCAATTCTACCTTAACTGGAGAAAAGAGAAACCCCAGTAAGAATGATAAATAACGAGGCCCTGATGCTCTGTTGAATTAATGCTTATTTGGGCAGACAGGGAGGAGAGGAATTAAATTAATATCTGACTCGTAACTGCTACTGTATGTGGTTATTGACTTATCTTGCTTTGGAGGGCCATAAATATGTCTCGGGATATACCCCGAGACCATAATCTGCTCGAGGTCACAGTGCAGGTCTGTCTGTGATGCGCCTTCAGAGACTCATCCTGACTTCTGAGGTCAGAAATCCAAATTCTTCTGACAAAGGACCCAGCCACGTGTGGAGGAGAATGTGTTTGCACTTCACTGTGAGCGTATGGCATAAATCTTGAAGGCCTCTGTCTCACATAAATTGTTTTATTGTTTGTAATCCTCCGGCCAGCTCGGTGTTGGAGGGTGCAGAGCCCCATCCCACTCAGGGGAGAGGTGCGGGTGAAGCTCCTTGGCTCTGAATTTGGGATGGATCACAGCTGGAGCCTTGTGCTCTCATCCACTCCCTTTTTTCCCTGTGCCTAGGATTTTGTCCTCCTGTTTGGGGGTTGAGGATGACTTGGTGAAATAAGCTGTGGGGATCTCAGCATGCCCCTTGATGGCCCTGGCTGGGGGTTTCCATGAGCCACGAGAGAGGAACAAGATCTTCCCTTTCAGTCCTTGATGCTCCGGTTTGGATAACCTGCTGGATGTGATGCTGACCCTGGGCAAACCATGGCATTCCAATGCCATCTGTGGGGCTGGCACGGGGCATTTTGTGGCTCAGCATGGCCTGTGCCCAAGTGGGTGGGCTTCTCAATGTCCTAGGTCTGTTGTACCCACATGTTTGTGAGGGCACATGGGGTCAGCAGCTTGGGAAACTTGTGGTTTGGGGATGGTGTGGGGAGGCTGACCTTGTGAGGCTGGGACATCCCTGGGTGCCTGAGCCGTGGCAGTTTGTCCTTTAGCTGAGGCAGATGTTTCCTTCCCACCTCTTGGGCTCTGTTTTGTGTAGGGGATAATTCACTGCCTACACGACTCCCCCTATGGTGGTGTGTGTTGGCCCCATTCTCCAGCACAGCCCACGCTAGCGGAGAAGTTCTCGGGACAGGTGAGCAGTGCTTGGAGCCCTCACCCCTGCTCCTACCCACCTCCCATTGCTACGGGCCCTGGTGTGTCCCCTTGACTGGATGCAAAATTGCTATGCTGGTATTTGGTAGAACACTCCTGTTTAGCTCTATTTCTTCTCTTAGGATGGAGCATGTCCTGTCCCCTCCCGCAGCCCCTTTCCCAGGCTCTGCCTCTCCCCTCTGGCCACCAACACACAGCTCCCGTGGGAGCAATGTCCCCTGCAGTGGGTAAATCGAAGCCTCTTCTTCCTCATAAACCTCTCACAGCAGAGACAGGGAAATCCTGTGTCTTACCAGGCTGGGAAGCAGCAGAGGAGCCCAAGGCCAGTGCGGGGAACCCGCAGTGAGGGTGGAGACGCTTCTTCCTTCGTCTCAGTCAATGGGCTCTGGCTCCTCCAGCAGCGGATGTTCGCATCTCGCAGCTGGGTTCTGGCCTTGGCTTTTTGCTGGGTTTTGTTTTCTTTTTCCTCCTAGCCCCATGGAACTGGGCTGTCTGGGCTCCGGGAGTGCAGAGGGTTGGGCAAGTGGTGGTCAATCTGGTGGTGAATCTGGGGACAAAAGGATGTGCTGAAAGCACTTTGTTGTGCCACCGCCTCCTCCCCTCCCCCAAATCCACTCCTTTCATCTGCCAAATACCTTCATTTTTCCACCTCTGATTTTTTTTTTTCTTTTACTATTGCCTGGGTTTTGCATTGGGGGCAGGATGGAGGTTGGGGGGTGTGTGTGTGTGTATGTGTGTGTGCGTGCGCGCGATGAAGCTATTCGAGGAGTTGTGATCTCTGCATTTCATTTTGCAGTTCAGCTGGAAAGATCTCATTTCCAAATACACCCACACACAGGCACAGCAAGAGAGAAAGCAGGCAAGGGAGCTACTCAAGGGGGATGGGGAGGGATGGGGGGTCGGGCAGAGCTTGGGAGCATTTTCCCTGCATTTGGTGAATCCTACGTGGAGTGGTCCCCAGCCTTTATCTGGGGACAGCAGATGGTACCCTCTGCCTCAACCCTATATCTAAAGGCCATGCTTGGCTACACCCATGGGTGCCTGGCTATTTTAGTCTGGAGGAAAAATGGGGGGTCCCTGAGCCCAGCAGCAACGCTGAGAGCAGCTGGGGGACTCCAGAGCAGTTGTAGGGTTGCGCAGTGGGGGTGTGTGTGTACCTGCACATGTACCCAGCGTGGGCTGAGCAGAGTCAAGGGCACAGCAGCATGATGGTAAGACCTGCTTTTGCAATGGAAGAAGAGTACAGGCACAGAAAGGAGTCACAAAAATCTTTTCCCAGTGCACTTTAAGGCAAAGTCATCTTGTTTCCAAAGATCTTTTGGTGCTGGAGTGGCTCTTTTAGCCTATAACTCCCCTCTGCACCCTCTTCTTCCAGCACCTTCCTCACTAGCCTGGGTCCTGCCTCCATTCTTGGTTCCCAGAGGACCTGATGTGGTTAGTGGGAAGCAAATAAACCTTCACTCTGGTGTGTATCTGGGAGTGCAGGAGGAAGATAAAGGCGAGGGGCTGGCTGAGAAACCGAGCAGATAGGGACATGATGGCGGTGGAAAGTTTTGGAGAGACACCAGACTGGAGGTGTCTCTCCAAAACTTTCCACCGCCGTCATGGGCTGCAAGCTGACAGCAAGGTCATGTCTATGGCAGCATGCCATGGGCTTGTGGGGGCACCTGCCTGAGCCCATAGGTCTGGGTCTGGGTCGTTCCCCTGACTTGGGATTGTGGGGCAGCCTGGGGAGCTGGGTTCACCATGCTGGGATGTGTGTGGGAGCACCCCCTCTTGTAAGGTGCCACGGGTGCCTCCCAGCTCCCCTCTGGGCCCCTTGGGTGGATGCTGGTAGCTTGTGTCTCGGCTCAGCCCCTGCACACCGAGTCCTCCTGCCATCCCTCCAGGGTCGGCGCATTTTTTCCATCACTCCGAAGAGGCTGAGCTCATACAACAATATTCCCTAGGCCAACACTGCTCCTTTTTGAAGTTCCTTGTTTTGGTATTCCTCAAACTTTGTATCCTCAGGCATGAAACCCAACACCACTTGGCACCAGAGGCTTTTCTCCAAGGCTGTGGCTTTGGTTATCCCCAGCATCTCCCCGCCTGGTGAAACCACTGCCCCGTCCCCGAGCCGCCGGTGGATGCCATCCCCTCCCAAACTGACCACAAGTCTCAAATGGTGGTAAAATGGGCTTCTTTGGCCACCTTGGCACACCGCAGCGTGCTGCCTGGGCTGGTGGGAGAAAGGCAGCCACCAGAGCGTGCTCCTGGCAGTGTTTGTCTCAGCCAGGGGCCACGGCCAGAGCCGGGGCTCTGCCAAGCAAGGAAAATGCCAGAGCAGTGAGTTTATCCCACGGTGTTTGATTTGTGGTCGTGGTGGAAGTTGGGTCAGGAGTAAATGTGGAGGATGTGGCAGAAAAAAAAAAGCAAATTCAAGACAGTCACAAAAACATCTCGTGTTGCTAGAAGTTGGGATTTTCTTTTTATTTTTTCCTCCCTCCGCACTGGCTGCGAGGTGAAGTTTATGGGAGAAATAGTGGCGGTTCCGGGAAATATTTTGCCTAGCTCATGTTGTTGAATTTTAGTCTCTTTTTCTGGCAGCAGATGAAGGAAATGGGAACACAAACAGCTTGGCCGGTGGGTTGTTGGTCCAGAAATCAGCCTGACCAGCAAGAGGCTGCTTTGGCAGGGAGAGAAAATACTCGAAAGCGGATGGGGTTTTCATTGTTTTAGTTCCTCTCTCTTTCCGTCCCCATTCCTGGCTGGCTCTTACAATGCCATTAAAGAAGGGGCGAGTGCATCTGAAGGGAGACACTGTTAAGACAAGGATGTGCAGTGATGCTTCTGATTTCCTGTGCGTTCTCACTGATTAAAATCTTAAATTCTTTCATTTTTGACAAGATTTGGGGTTTTTGTGCCGAGCCTGTAGAGTCTCTATGGCAACAGCTAAAAGCAACTTTTATCCCCAACCCTTTTTTCTTTGTTCTTGCAGAGGGAGGGGTGCACAGTGCTGGGATACCAATAACTACTTGAAAACTCCCCCCTAATATTTGGGGAAGCAAGTGATGGGAGATGTGTGGGACCAGCTAAACAGAAATCTAGGGTGTCTTTGTGCCTATGAAGCCAAGGGGCTGGGACAAGCTCTGTCCCGGCTGGACCCTCTCCTCTCTGCCAAGAAAGGTGTTTTTTGACTATGAGAGAGATAGTGGGGTCATATCCCTCCCTGCATCCCTCTCTGCATCCATCCCACCCCAAGGCTGGGGGTTTCCTGCTCGGGTTTGTCACGTCCAGAGGAATTTGGAGTCGTTCTCGGAGTGCGACTGCGGCAGCGTTTCAAGATGCAATTAAAACCCTAACCTTTCAGGAAAAGTCTTGCAGCATGTAATAGAAAGGAAGCCAGCTGGGCTAGATTGAAACATAATAGGTTTTGTGAGTAATTTTTAGAATCCTATACCGTAGGTCTTTCTAGAAAGATACTATACAATTTAATAACATGTTATATTCCTATATGTTATATTTAAATCAACCTATTAAATCAACCAACAACACAACAGTATTGTGTAGGAGGAATCTAATTTTTCACTATGGGATAATATAATTTTCTATAGGTTTTCAGTTGTGGGTTTTTTTCATCCAGTGGAGTTAAATGAAAAATTGCATCCTTCCTAGAAAATCTAACAAAATGGCGAGAAAATAATACTTTAATTTATTTAATAAGGCATGTAAGTATTTTCCATAAGGGTTTATATAGTCACATAAAAACCCACTTTGAGCTTGTTGGGGAAGTGGTTTGCAATTGGATAGAGATGGGTTCCACACAGTTGTGGCTGGGCAGGGTGGGGGCTCTGCAGAGGGGACTTGGGCAGAAAGGGGGAAAAAATAAAAATAAATAAAAGCCAGGACTTTCTTCATCTTTATTTCCCCTCCTGGAGTGCAATTAGAGGGAAGATGAGCAGCAAGTTCAGGGTTGTGGTCTGAGCTGGGGTGTGAAGCAGCATTGGGGAGCTGTCAGGAGTGGGATGAGGCTGGGGCTGGGATCCTGGGGGCTGGTAGCCCAAATGTCTGGAGGGGCTGGAGAAGGGAGGAAGGAGCTCTCCGTGCTCAGAGAAATGGGCTTTGGAACCAGCAGGCAGGGGCTGTGTTGCGCTGTGTGTCTGCAGCAGGCTGAGGAAGGCAGGAGGAGGAGGAGGAGGGAAGGGCGGGCTGCAAATCTGGCTGTGGAGATGTCAGATTCTGTACTGGTCCTTTGGGAGTTAGTGAGCAGCTCTGTGGTTTCGAGTGGTCCCACAGGAGCCTGCTCTGCTCGGCACCTTGTTCAGGGTCAGACTTGCTCACATTGCCAGGACGGCTGCAGCCGCATAAAGCACGTGCAGGGGCACACAGAAAAGCTGTTGTTTCCAGCAAAGCAAAATTTAGAGGTGTCTAATCTCAGATCAACCCCAGCCTCAGGATCTGATATTTTTTCAGCTTCAGTTCCCCATGTGGAAGTCCAGGGTAGGGCTATCTGCAGAGCCTCAGGGTAGGTGATACTCTTACATTTATTTTGCGGCGCTGCCTTGTCTGTAAGGGCTGAGTCTGTGTGTTACTTCCTGGTAATGTGTAGTTGTGGTCATAGAATCACCTCCAAAGCAGGGCAGAGATGTATCCTCCCTGCCATGCCAAATTTGAGGTGTAGGAGGATTCAGTGGGCAGATGGTGACCAGGCCATTCCACACCCTCACCTTGTGTACCGAGGGTTAGGGTGTCTGTCAACTGTAACCCCACCAATAAATCCCCATTTCTGGGGTGCTCTGCTCAGGTACGAGTAAGGCACTCCATGGGCTGGGGTGGCATGGGGAATTATGCTGCTCTCCGTGGGGACAATGTGGGGCTGGACTCCCTCTTTATCTTAGTTCAGACATGTCCATCTCCCTGGCTTCAGGGACCTGCCTGGTCCTGGGGTCCCCATCAGGCTTCCAGGTAGGCGGTGGCATCCCAGAGAGAGGCGCTGGGGAAGCTGGTGGCCCTGGTCCTTGGAGGTCCCCAGAGGACAAGCGCCTTTTAATAGCCATGGCAACTAATAAGCCTTGCGTGGTGACATCCCCGCTGTCTCCATGGTAACGGGCCGAACATCACATAGCAACATGTGCCTTGCGTACCCATGGAAACAGGTCGGGTAGTTTTTTAGCATCAGTGCGTTAAATCTCTGCTCTGGGAGGTGGTGGTGGGGCTTATCCTGAGGTGAACCCACAGCTGGGGGGGGACACTTGGGGAGACTGGGGGGGCTGCAGGACCCCAGGGGCTTTGCGGGAATGGGGCTTGGAACGTAACCTGGGGGCAGAGCTCAGTGGGATGTTCCCAAGCTAGTGAAGATGCTGCCCAGGCTTTTGTTTATTTATTTTTCTGTTTCTCACAAGGGCACCAGGGCTTGGGGGAAAAATGATTTGAATTAACGGACTGATGGGCTGTTTGGTTGTGAAGGGGGGGGGAAAGAAGAGGTGCTCAGGGCTGAGGGGCTGGAAACTTCCTCACTGCAAGCAAGGTAGTTTCATGTAGCATATTTGCAGGCATTTGCAGGCTGTTTTTTCTTGCTGTGTCTGGGGTCACCTTGTCCTCAGTCTCCCAGGCTGGGGGTTTCCAAACTGCCAAAATGGGGTGTAGGTGTAGAGACTGGGAACGGTGTTCCTCAATGGGCAGCACCCAGGATGGGGGAGGCAGCGGGATGTGCATGGTCTCTCCACGCATCTCCCCTCCATGGCTTGCTCAGCGCCTCATTAACTAGCCCTAGCTGTTATGGGTTAATTAGGATTTGTGGCTTTTGGGTGCAAAGGGTATGCTGGGGCAGCCCCAGCTCTTGTAAAACATGGTGGACATCAAGCAGTTGCACTGAATCACTTGAGCAAATGCAGCCATTTCCCGAGTTTATCCATAAACGGACTGACAATTTTTAGGTATTTATTTATTTGGAGCTTTTGAAGCATTTCTTGCAAATGCATTTCAGCCCACCTTCCCCCCTTGTTGCAGACCTACCATTAAAAACACGTTGCACAGACACTTAGGAATATCTCTGGTTTCTGTAAACACTCCTGCAAATAAATGTAATTGCTTTGGGAAGGTTTACAGGTTTGGTTGTGGGGTTGTTTTTATTTTTTAAAGGCTGTGAACTGAGCTGGTTAATATTTTTTTTGTGTGTGTGAATGTCAAGCCAACCTTTTCTCTCTCATTTATTTTTTTCCTCCTGGCTGGTGCTGGTTCTGGGGGGAGTTGGGGTTAGGTAACATGTTCAGCAGTGTCCAAGTCCTGCTGAGGTTTTCTGAGGGGCTTAAGCTCTGACTTTGCTCAAGTGCTTGTTGGGTGGGACTGGGGGATTTCAAAAGAGTTGAGGCTTTTTGGAGTTTTACCTGTGGGAAGATAAACGCTGGCCAAGAGTAGAGCTGGTGCAGTGAGAGAGGTGGTTCCTGCTGGACAGTTTGGCAATGTGGTTCCATCCTCGTCAGGTGTGAAATAGGTGCAGCAATGGATGGGCTTTGAAACCATGGGAAATCTTCGTGCCAAAGCTCTTCTGGCTGTTGGGGCTGGCAGCAAAAAGCCACCTCTGCAGTTGTGATGTCCCTGGTTTTGCCTGCCCATGGAGGTACTGGGGCTTTCGGGGCACTGCAACTGCCTTCCCACCTTCCTGACTCCGTCCCGATGGGAAATCTTTCCCCTCACCCCAAAATCTCACTGCACTTCTTGCCCTGTGCCTTGTGAAAGGCAGTCACAATGTGATCAGTCCACAGTGCTTTACTGCCCCACCTCTGCTGCTTGTGTTGACGCTTAATGGCCTAGAGTTCAGGGGAGGAAAAAATAATTGGATACTCACAATAAATGGCAAAAGGCAGGAGCTCTTTGACGTCCAGGTATTGCACCAGTATAACCCTCCTGGCCTGAGCTGCTGTGGCCAGAGGGGCTGCCAGTGGCTTGAGACTGATTTCCAGTTCACCTTTTAAGTCAGGACTGGTTTGATGTGCGAAGTGATGCTGTGCTGGCTGTTAGCCAGTGTGCCAAGGCTGGCCAGACACCAAGCCTGGGCTGTGCCAGTGCTTTGCCTCTCCCTGGGGACGAGGCACACTCTCCCTGCTCCTCTTCTACCTATCTGGCAATTTTGGGTGCAAACTGGAGGAATTCAGTTATCTGTGAGGTGTTTTTTCTAACTCCTCTTCCAGGTTCTGATGGAACTGATCGGGATGGTTGATGAGGGAGTGGAAAATGCCCGATTTAATGTCGGGATTAAAAGGATCTGACTTGTTTGTGTGTCTCTTCTTCCTGCTGGCTTTGCACCCTGGAAACCTCCTGTAGACAGCTTGCTGTAGCCCAAGCAAAGAGAAAACCCCGGTGTAGGGAGGTCCTTGTCATAGCCACGTCCCTGCTGTCCATCCCCAGCACCGATTGTCCCTAGGTGGAGAATTAACCTGCAATTTTGGGTGGCCTTATTGAGTGCTCCTGCCTCTGCCAGAAAGATTGTTTCTCCTGCACAGAGCTAGTGCCGGAGCCCAGGGTTCCCCTTCATTAGCATCAAAGACCTGGGAAAAGCTTTATTTGGGTTTATTTTAGACCCCAGGCAGAGCTGGGGAGCACAGCTGCCTCTCCCTCTGCGACCCAATGAAGTCAGCTCTCAGTTTCCAATGCAGTTTTAGCACCGGGCTGAAGATCCCAGGCTCCATTCAACCAGCAGCGAGCTGGTAAAACATAAAATAGGGAATTGGGGTTAAATCTCCAAATATTTGGCTTTGTACCCTGATGAGTGTGTGGTGCATCTGGGATGGGAATTAGCCCCAAGCCATAAGCTTTAGCAGGGACCCTGGTGCCAGTATTGGGCAGGAGTTGCCCTCTCTGGCTCCCTGGTGTCGCCATGGGCTCGTCTGGCGCTGGGAGCGCTTTGGGGACCCCGTCCTGCCGTGTGCGGGAGGCTCAGCGATAACGGTGTCAGCGCCGGCCCTGAAGGAGGGCTGCAGCCAGCTCAGAGAGGTTTAATTAAATCTGAAATCCCGGCCGTTTTCTCTCCTGGGCTTTGTCTCGGGATGCCACGGGTAGGCAATCAGTGGAAGGAAATAATGAGAATTAGAACAACTTCAAGGGCTGTTGCATTCCTGGCTGACAGGGGGGCTGGGGACCAGGTGGGCTGTGTGGGACAGAGCCACACTTTTCCTTTGGGATGTGCCTGACATGGATGGGATAGCTCCTGGGGAAAGGCTGTGCCGTCGCTCCACTTGAGCATCCCCCGAATCTGGGATTTGTTCAACCCGGGAGCTCGAGGCTGGCAGTGTCATGGCCAAATCCCCTTTAATGACCGAGCAGCTCCGAGCCTGGCAGCAAACATCCCCTGCAGAAGGTGTCTTTTCTGCTTCCCCCTCCTCCTTGTACCTCCCTTTTTCTTTAGAGGCACACTCATTAAGGCTGTGAAGAGCCTGACTATAAATTAGATACAAATGTACAGTCAGCGCCGAGTCTCCCAAAGGCCAGTGTAGGTATTCTGGTGTTTAAACTAGCAGAGCCAAGGGTGTAAGGATCTAGCAAAGGGGGAAAAAAAATAGCTGGGGGGAAGGAAAAGTGGCTCTAATTGAGGTCTGTATTTGAACAGTGAAGACCAATTAATGGTCCTGAATCAATAGGTCTGCGTGACTGAACTAGTACGTCCCCACCGAGGCTTCGTGTGCACAGGGGGGCTTTTGCTGCGGCATTTTCGGCATCACTGGAGGTTTTGGTGTTTGCAGCCCTGAAGGATGCTGTGGGGCACCAGTTCCTCCAGCCTCGTAGGAACCCATGAAACTCTACTTATCCTCCCCAAACCGCCATCCCTACCCACTCCATTTCCACTGCCTAATTTTTCAGGCCAAAGTGGATTAAACAGGGGTGGGTTTCTTTGCCTGGCAGTGCTGGGGGAGGGTGCAGCCAAGGTGCTGAGTGGCTGCGCTTCCACCCAGGTCCCCATCGGGATGTTCCAGAGCTGTGGGCATCCCTCCCCTCTCTCCTCTTGGCCCCCATGAGCCTCACTGGGGCGGTGGCTTAGAAAACATCCAGCATTCCCAGACTCACATTTTTATTCTTCTTTATTGCTCTTCCAAGAAAACGCGTGCGTGCGTGGGGAGAGGAGATTATTGTGTTAGCCTTAAATACCCGGGGGGAAGGTGGGGAGAGCCAACTACATTATTTTTATATTTTCTTGTTTGCCTGGACTATCTTCCAAAGGCAGGCAGCACGTGCTTGTGTCATGTGGCACCCATGGGTGCTGTGCTGGGCACCATGGTGTGCAGGCAGCCGGCACCGACCCGGGAAGTCTGTGCTCCCCAACAGAAATGAGAGAGCACAGTGGGGAGGGGGGGAGGGAACCCCCAACTCTTGTTATTATTCCACGAATTTTTTATGCTGAGCTGATGCATATGGCAGATGAGATGATTTGCCTCCAGGCGTACAGGAAAAGTGATGTGAGGCAGGATCTCTTTGGCAATCCTGTCTCTTAATCACGAGATGAAGTTTTCCTGGGGGAGGACGTGGTTCTTGCACCCCTGGGTCACACCGTCCCTGCACTGTGGCCAGTGCTGCCCATAGAGCCATGTGAGACTGCAGCTCGCCCCAACGCTGCTGCTTTTCATCCCCATCTTTTCAGAAAAGGGGGCAGAAAGTTGCTGCTATTTCCACCGTCTCGCTGCGTTTCCAGGTTAGGAATCCAGGACGTTCCCAGGTTTCCCGGAGGAAGGTGGGGGAAAGGCTGCAAAACCTGGCTGCACTTGGCAGATTATTTCTGGCTGGGTTTGGTGCCACGTTTGATACCTTTTGCTGCCTTGTTCCCACCTCCCACGGCCCTGTGCTGCAGCTGGGCTGGAGGAGTGGGATGGGGAAAATGCCGTTGGCAGCTCTCATGGGGCTTGATCCATGGGATAAGGGGAGATGAGTGGGGGGGGAGTATCCGTGGGATCAGGGGAGATGAGCGTGCCAGGTCTCTGCAGGGTGTTACACTGCAAGGGGAAGGTGTCCTTCCCATCAAATCTCGCCTTGCCCAGCCAGAGCAGCACATGGGGCATGAGGTTGGTGCCAGTATCCCCATGCCAGCTCCCGGTGGGGTGACGTGGATTCTGGGGACCCCCCAACCCCTCTCACCTCTCCTGCTGTCACTGCCAAGAGCACGTGGGCAGGTGGGATGCGGTGCTTTCAGAGATGCTCGCAGCAGGTGCTAACGAGTGTGGTTTGAAATATCTCATCACCCTTAAATATGTGGATTTTATTTTGTTTATAAAAAGGTGGAAAAAACCCCTATTTGCTGGCCAGGAGTGTCTGTGGGAGCTTCCTCTTCCTCATCTCTCACCACCAGCAATGCCCTGTGACCAGCATGAAGGTGAGGATGTTGTGAGGCTGTTGGGTACCAGGGGAGCGAGACCAGTGCAGGATATGTCCTCCAGTACCGCACCGGGTGCAGCGGCACAGGCAGGCTGCTGGTGCTGGAGGGATGTCAAGGCTTGAGTGATGATTTAAATCTGCTCCACTGGCTCCCAGGGAGTCAAGCGTGGCCCTCAGAGATGCCTGTGGTCTCGGCTTTTCAGCCCTTGTCCTTGGCTATCGTTTCCCTACGAGCTGGTAAGGAGACCCAGTGAGCACAGCGCCAACACAGCAAGTTTAGAAACAGCACAAACGGCGGCTTCCCTTCACCTCTAGCCCCATCCTGAGCCGCGGATGGGGAGCGTGATTTATGTTTTCATGCTTTTCTAGTGATTTCTGGTGTGTTCCCACGACTCCAGCTGCCGGGACAGCCGGGGGAGCAGCTGGCTGGGCGAGCTGGCAGCGCTGGGCGCTCCTCACTCCTCTCGGCTGGCCCACGCCTGCCCAAATACAAACTGGGGAGAATGCCGAGCTTTTGGGCTGGCACTGGAGGTGTGGCGGGTGGTTTAGCAAACTGGCATTTTCTAAAAATTACCGAGGCTGGTTCCCTGCCGGGGGGAATCGCTTGTGTGGTGCTGGGGTTGAGTAGAGCGATTGTGCCTCCCACTTTTCCCAGCGTCCCAGTGTTGCCGGAGGGGTTTTCAGCTCAGCATCCCCCATGGATGGAGGGCCATCAGTGCCTGGTGGGCTGTGGGGGGACCCGTTGTGTACAAATTTGCAGGGAGCAGGGAATAAACGCTGTCACTTCGCATTACCTCCCCTGCCTGCCATCCGACAGGCGCTGGGAAACTGCTGCCAGCACCCACCCTGCCTGCAACCTGAGCCCCGGTGGCCACCGCCAAGAGTGGGCGCTGGCCAAACCCCGAGCGGCTGCCGTGCTTGGCAGAGCAGCCTGGGTTGATTAAGAATTGTTGCGTAACCTCTAACGAGGCTCCTCTCCAGCTTACAGCCCTGCTTGTCTCTCTCCCCTCTAATTAAGCTGCTGCACGGTTCCCCCCCTGGGTTTGCCGCCTTCGCTGCTCAGATAACGGGGCTAGGGGTGCTGCACATGGCCTTGCCTGCCCCTATTTTGGGTGTCTTTTTCATATCAGGTTGGGGATGGGGACGAGGTAGGACCTTAAGCACATGCTGGTGTGGTTGGAGATGCCCCAGGGCATCCTGAGCATCGCTGCTGCCTCGGGTGGGTGCGGGATGAGGCTGCAGGTCATCACCAGCTGCGGGTGCCCAAGCTGCTGCTCACACGCTGAAAATATGTGGAGTTGCTGAGCCTGGAAGGAGGAAAAAGCCAAAGTATTTATCTTGGAGAGAGCAGGGAGCCAGGAAGGGGAAGGCAGGGAGGGCTCGCAGTCTGCTGGCGCTTGGTGGCCGCTGGAGGGGATGGCTCCTTTCTGCAGTGACCCGATGGCCAGGCATGTTCCCTTTGGCCCAAGCCCTCTCTTGCTGACACGCACCATTGGCACCGGCTGGCTGAGCCAGGGATGCTGTTGGGAAACCTGAGAGGCTTTGGCTTTGCTAGAAATGGAATGAGGAGAAGATGGGGAGGGGAGGTGGGGGGATTCCGGCCCCCTCTTCCCAGCTTGGGGCTGGGGGAACAAAAGAGGAACTCGTGGTGACATTTCGAACATTGCACAACTTGGCACAATTGGCAGCAGGTTGGCTTTCTCATGCTGTTCCCTCCATGCATGCCCTTCTTCTTTCCTGGCCCCGGCTCTCCTCTTCCTCCCTGGGGGAGCAGCTGATGCTGGGAGCTGCTCCCAGATGCCGTCCCTGGGGAGAATGTGCCTCATGAAGTCCCTTTGCCACCCAAGCAGGGAAGGATGTGCGATTGAAACCCCTGACTGGGAGACTGCTGGTCCCACTTTGCCTCTGTGTTTGTACTGGGGGCACAGAGGGGTAGTGCTGAGCCCCACAGGGTCCTGCCTTGGGTTGGTGGCAGGGAGGATGGGGACATCCCTGGGGTGGTCCCTTTGGGGCTGAGCTGGCTCTCTGATCCCATTCCTGTGGGGTGGGCATTGGGCGGCTCCGTGTCCCCCGTCCTGCTACTGCAGCCCCCCAGGGTCCCCACAGCTCAGCTGGGGGAGCCCCCATGAAAACAGATTTGTGTGGGGGCTGGCTCTGCTGGTTTGTCCCTCTGTCTCGCATCCCTTGGGCAGTCCTACCAGAATGCCTCCCTGTGGGTGAGCAGTATCTGGGGTGGGCTTCTGAAGGGATCCATCCTTGCATTAGCAGCTCCTGGGGCTTTGGGGTTGCAGGGAGCCCCAGGAAATCCCAGAGGTCTGTCCTGCCTCAGTTTCCCCATCAGTAGTGTGGGTGTTGCAGGGGGGAGCCTCATCCCAACCGATGATGTGAAATGAATGTTAGGAACCGGCAGCTCTCTGGCTTCTCTCCCACCGCTCACGACCTTCCTCTTGCTCACACAAACAATTTTTGTATTTTACTTCTTAAAATACATATATATGTATATAAATACTGTATCTTGGCAGCCACTGTTCCTCAGCACCTGCTATTTCCCCAGGCGGGTGGGGATTTGGTAACAGAACAGCCTCCCTGGTCCTCGGGGCCTCGTAAACCTGGGTGTTGTTTACAGCAGCGTGTGGCACAGCGCCCGCTTGCTCCTGGCTCTCCTCTGCCAAGCTTCTCCCCAGTGGGACAGGCTCCTCTGTGGTCACTTTCTCCTTGTCCCTCCTTGGGGTTTGCTGGGGGTTCTTGGTCAGTTGTATGAAGGTGCAGGGCAGAGCTGGTCCTGGCTCTGGCCACCCCAGTGTGTTTGTCATCATGGAGCCACCACTTTGGATTTTAATGTCACATTGGCTTCTAATGATAACTGGGGAGTGGGTTCATGGTCTCCATGGATGACCTGCCAAGGGCGCCGCTCTGGGTTTTAATGATGGTGGGGTAGAGGCGTTGCATGGGTTTTGCAGCTTGTCCCCACATTGTCCTCGTTCTGCCTTCTGCCACGGGACCCTCCTCCTGCCCAGCACCCATGGAGCTGGGGCAGCATCTGCCATGGCTGTTTGCTGTGGTGGGGTCATGGGACATTGCCATCTCCCTCCTCTTCCTCTCCATCACTAGCAGGGTGAAAGTCCGGTGGGAGTCTGGGCCCTGGCGTGGGCAGCTTCTGCCCTTTGCCCCTCGCCGCCGGGTTCCCAGCACGGCCCTGTGGAGGCAAAGCCCAGCCTGGGGGCAGCTGCGGGGTTTTATAACCCTGAGAATGAATCCCAGTGATGGCCCTGCCTCTCGGGGGAGCGGGGTCACGTCACTGCTCAGGAAACCGCTCCCTGGGAGCGACAGCTAGTTAAAAAGGGAAAGAAACCCCGGGGAGGGGGGGGGAGGGGAAGGGCTGGGAGCAGGGGTGCGGGAAGGCCTTGCTGGCAGTGGGTGCGCTCCCCGCATCTCCCCGCAGCAGACACTCAAGGTGCCCCTCGCACAGTTCGGGTGCGAGTCTGTGGTGTTTCAGGAGGGATTTCATCACATGTGGAGCGCAGCAAATCCCACTTGTGTGGCTGGGGGCTTGTGGGCTTTGCCGTTTGCTTCCACATGGGGTGGCTTCATTTTGAGGGACCCCAAGAAGTGATGAGCTGGGGGACAAGTGGGTGTCCTGAGCAGGGCACAGTGACCCCCGTGTGCTGTTTGCATTGAACTGCCTTTGAGCTCTGTGCCATCGTGTCCCAGTTGCATCGTGCTGGTTCATGATATCACACCTTGTGGCTCTGCTAATTAGGAAATTGTTAGGCTCAACCCCAGCGGTGGCAGCCCTGGGGCACCTCTGGCTGATTGGCACAGGGCAGGCAAGGCTGGACAGGCAGAAATCCTAGGGGGTTAGGTGTGGGGGAGAAGGAGAGGTGGGTAGGAGAGGACAGCCTCTATGGTGATGGGCTGTGAGACCCTGACTCCTTCTCTGCCCCCAAAATGAATGGGAAAGGCTGGGGTGTAGGGCCTGAAGGGTGCCTTGAAAGACACAGAAGTGCCTGTGTGTCACCAGCAGGGATATCCCCACTTTTGGAGGAGCAGAGCTAGGCAGTGGGACAGCAGCTATGGCCTCAGAGGGGAACACAGAGGTGACAGCTTGGAAACAAGGTGCCCTACCCACCTTGGCCAGTCCCCGCTGTGGTGCTGCACTGCCTGTGACCCAAATGAGCCATGCCCTCAGCTGTTACCCATCATGGGAACATGTGTGGGGCTCCCAGCACAAGGTTCCCAGCCTCCAGTGTGCCTCCACTTGCTCCATCGCCAGGGTGAGGACTGCCCAAAGCCATGGCTGCTGCGCTGAGCTCTAGCGGAAGCATCAACAGCAAATGCCTCCCTGGGGTTTCTGGCTCCCGCTGGGCTCCTGGCCGTGCTCGGCTCCTCATGGGGATGAATAATTTATCCTGAATAATTCATCTCGCTAATTTATTAGCTGTGTGGACGTCACTACATTCCTTCCTTGGACTGCCCACCAGCAGATCCCATCCTTCCTAAACTGGAGAGCATTCCATCCCCTGCCGTTTCCGCTGGTGAACTCGGGCTCACTCTGTTTATTTGCAAATACCCAGTTGCATGTGTTATTTGGATCGCTCTGATTGTGCCTGCCTTTGATTTGGACATGTAGCTCACCCTGGGGTTTGCTGACCCCCAATGGGGTGAGATGTGTCTCTGAGAACCAGGGTTTTGCCACGAGCAGCTGCAGGGTGGTTTTTTTTTTTTTTTAATTCAGAATTTGTTTTCCATAGCCAATCCCCAATTTTTCTCACTGCCGCTGCCGAGAGGCTCCCGTGGGAAGTGGGGGGAGAGCAGGCGGAGGGGATGGAGCGAGAATGGTGGTACCCTCATTGTAAAGAACTTGTTCCTAATCTCCAATCTAAATCTGCTCTTCTCCAGCTTAAACCCGTTGCCCCTCGTCCTGTCACTGCAGGCCTTTGTAAACAGGCTGTGTTGGGCAGCCTGGGGCAGTTTGCACCCCATGGTCAATGCTTTTTCCAGGGCTTGGGTTCAGGGCCATGCTTTCCAGTGCTTGGGGGACTGATCGCTCACGAGCCTTCCTGTAGCAAGACTGAAGCTGGCTGGGGTCCTGTTCCATTCAGTCCTGCTTAGGCACAAAACGTTGGCAGTGCAGGGGGTCTGGATCTGTTCCCTACGGTATTTCAGGCTGCATTGCAGGGCAGTGTCCCCATTGCAGATCTGGAGGTGACAGGGGCTGCAAACTGGCTTGGGGGTCCAGCAGAAGCAATAACCCAAGAGGATGCTGCATCCCAAGCTTCAGGCTGTGCTCTGTCCTTTGAAAATACATTTCAAAAGTATAGGTTTTTCATAGAGAAGAGCAGCCTCCTCTATCCTGTGGGAAGCGCAAGCTGTCCCGTCCCCTACGAAGGCATTTTGGGCTAGGGAGCATGGAAGGGAAAGCTGTTGGAGGAGGAGAAATCCCCACTCAAGCTGGGCACAAAGCAGTTGAGCCCTGAGGTGAGGGACTGTCACCTTGTCTGCAGCCTCATCCCAGTATTGCCTAATTAACTGTCGATATTTGGCCTCCACTTTCTTCCAATTAGTTCCTATTATCCTTTATAGCTGGTTAATCAGGCAGGGTCAGAGCTGATGGGTCAGAGGGCTGTGGGGATTTGTGCTGGTGGAGGAAGGATGGGATAGGATGGGGGAGTGGTTGCTAAATGACACCTTTTCTGACCCAAATCATCCCTCTGCAAGGAAA
Organism: Scolopax mira; assembly: GCA_004320125.1. NCBI lineage: Eukaryota > Metazoa > Chordata > Aves > Charadriiformes > Scolopacidae > Scolopax > Scolopax mira. Next base: position 27,850 of record BJBW01009853.1, read on the forward strand.
GGTCTGGAGGGACCCTCTGCCAGAATGGCTCTGGGAGATGTGTCTCCTGGCTTTATGGTGGGAGTCTGTCTCCCCCAAGGCTTTCTCAGGCAGCTCTTGATGCCTTGGCCATCATCTCTTGTGTGATGGAGGGGGACAGGGCAGAACCCTTTGTCTCTGCTGGGGTTTTAGTGCAGGTGGTTCCCCTGGCCAGGCAGTGTGTCCTGGTGCCTCCGCGCTGGGCTGTGGTGGGTGAGTGGCAGCAGCTCTAATTGTGCCTGGATTCCTCTGAACCACAAGTGAAATCTGCAGAAATATGCAAAGTAAACAGCTTGGGGCCAAAATTCCCAGCGCTTTGGGGAACCTTCCATTAGGAAAAGTTTCTGGGCTGCTAATGAAAAATCCGCTTCTCCCACATGGGGACCCCCTGGACTGGGATTTGTGACCACATTGCCACGGGGACTGTGCTGGGAGCCCTGTGGAGCCATGCTGGCTTCACGTCTTGGAGTAGCTGGAATAAAAGCTCTTCTCAGAGGTGGGTTTTTTAATTTTATTTATTTCTTTTTTTTTATTTCTCTGCCACTGACATCCGCCAAGCAGGGAGGTTTTAATCTCTTTCTTGCAGATTGAGAGAACAATTGCCCAGGCTGCCAGAGTGACCTTTGCTGCACGGATAGGGGATGGGAAAATGGCAGTGAGAGCCAGTGCCCCCCTGCAGCCTGTCCCTGCCCCGGGGGGGCTCCCCTTCCCCCCGCTGTGGGTGCTGGAGGGTCGCAAAGGCTGTGGCAAAGGGCTGAGCAGCCCTTCCTCACCTCTCCCTCTGTGTGCTGTAGGTGCTGGGGAAGATGCTGTCCCCTCAGTGTGTCCCCCTGCATAGGCACGGCTCACTCCCCTGGGTGTGAGCATCTCTCATGCTTCCCCCATCGTCCCTGCTTGCTGATATGGTGCTTGGACCCTGGGTTTCCCCTGGTGCTACGCTGACCCTGCTCAGGGCTGTGACAGTGACATGGAGCCCCACAAGCATCTGGAGCCCTGATGTCCCGCCTGCACCCACCCTGCTGTGTGTCAGCTCCATCCCGGGGTAGCTGGGCACCAGAAGCTCAGGACCGAAAATAGAATTTCTCACCAAAATCTACCCCTAAGATGTGCACAGGAGCATACCAGGACACGTTTGGGATGCTCTCCACAGGAGAAGCCTGGCTTTCCCAGGAAACATCCCCCCTCTCCCCCACTCGAACCCACTCTCCCACCCACGCATGACTGATTCCCAGCGACTTCCCCCCCCGATCCAGCTGGGGATAGTCCCGGAGCCTCCTGACCCTGCAGCCCTGTGGGGCAGCGCTGGTTCCCTCGGCCTCTCCCCACGGGTCAGGCCTTTCTCTGGCTCCCCTCCAGGGTCTGGGATCAGCTCTTGGAAAAGTAAAGCCATAAAGTTTGCCCCAGCTGGAGCATGAGCCCGTGGCGGCTGGCTTTGGAGGCGAGCGCCGGACCCAATGGATATTTATAATGCAGCAGCAAGGTTAAAAATAACAGAAATTTAAGTGCAGGAAGTTGTTTTGGAGGATCAGAAACTTCTGCTTTGGCATTTGGATGCCAGGTCTAGTGCTGGCTATCTTTGTCCCTGTTCTGTAGTGCTCTGCGAGTCCCTTTCTCCTGGTAGGCTGGGTCCTGTTTTGTGGCTGCAGGGATCATCCTGGTTCCTGGAGGGAGTCGGGGCACCATGGGCACATGTGGTGCCAAGCAGGTGCTGCAGGGGTGAGTGGAGGAGGCAGAATGGGGCTCTGCTCCAGGGTCCTGGTGGCTGCAGTGAGGGATGAGCACCCAGTGGCAGCTCACATGCGTCCCTCCCACTTGCTTTTATTGTCACTGCCGTGATTGTTCCCCTGCCAGGGGTCAGAGGGGTTCCCACATCCCACTCCCAGCATCTCCACTGCTGGCAGACACATCTGGAGTCGATGGCCATGCTGTTCCTGGCACCTGAAGCCCCTTCAAGGTGTCCCAGAGAGGTTCTGCAGTGCCCAGCTCCCCTCACTCCCTGGGACAAGCGGGTTGTAGGGTGGGAGGAGGATGGTCCTCTGTGCCCAGCTCTTGGGACCCAGCCTGGGCTCTGCTCAGTGTGTTCCTGGCACAGCAGCTTTGTGTGGGGAGAGCCACAGGGGCTGGTTTGCCACCCCAAAACCTGAAGCTGTTTGGTGCTACAGCATCCCCTGCGACCTCTTCTTCCAGCCTGCTACAGCTGAGACATCAAACCTTCCCAAACGCCCCCTTGCCCCGTGCAGGCACGTTTCTTGGCATCAATGTCTTATTTTGGTTCAGCTCAAACCTTTTTCCTGTTGACACAGTGGCGGCTTTGCAGCCTCTCCCCGGGCCTGAGCAGGAGTGACCTTTCCTGTGTTTGCTGTCTGGGCTGGGGATGTGTCCATGCTTCGGGCTGAGGCTCTGCAGCCCCCGGTGACACCGGCGGGTGATGGCCAGCACCTTGCAGTAACGCTTCCCTGCTCCAAGCCAGCACCCGGCGGGTCTGGTGTCATCTCCTCTTTCTCTGTTCTCTCCTCCTGGCTTTTGGTCTCTCTCTCTCTTTGGATGCGATTTGCCTCATGTTTTGCTTGATGTGGGCTGTGGTGAGTGTGTGTGGAGGGGCTGGGCTCCCCCCCTGCCCGGGCTCCCCCCAGGGGATATGCTTTTCCCAGTGGAGGGCTGGAGGGAAAGGGCTGATCTATCCCATCTCTGTGTAGGTACCAGCAATACAACCCACTTCTCCTAGGGAAAAATCCCTTTCTTTAGGGGTGGGACTCCTCTTCAAGGGTTAACCTTGCAGTCTGTCTCTGCAGAACAGTGCCAGTCCCCAGCCCTGGACCCCAGGGAGATGCTGGGGAACTCGGTCCTACCCTCCTGGATGCTGGTGGGGTTGGAGAGCATCCTCCTGCCTGCCTGGGGAGCAGCCTGGGACCCCCCGCTGGTTCTGCTGCCGTGGTACACATTTTGGGGAATGGAGCCAGCCACCGTACGGCCGCTTTGGCAGCGTTTCTAGCTGAGCAAAAGAAGGCAGGGATGGAAACTGGAGACGGGCTGGAAGCTCCGTCTGTGACAGCGGTTCCTGCGGGATTTGTGTGGACTCGCCTGTCTGGTTTGGGTAGCAAAAGCGATGTGTGAAACCCCTTTGGGGGCTGTCCCGGAGCATCCCCGGCCCCTCTCTTCCCACTAAGCCCAAACAGCGGGTGAACCCAAACTTTTCCATTTATTATCCACGATGAAGTGAATTCGGCAATGTTACTTTTTGGCAAAGTCTTACTGAGAAGTCCTTGAGGGTGAAATGAAATGGGGTCATGGAAGGGTTTAATTTGGTACGTTGTCCTTCAAGAGAGGGAAAAGTCAGACAAGAAGTTTTAAACATTTTATAAAAATATCCACATGTGCTCAGTTCAAAACTCACCGTCTTTACCTAATTTAGAAAATGACTTTATATGGAGAAAGATTTAACAGTGCTCCATGGAGGGGAAGAATAATGAATACGTCTGTACCGAATCGCGCTGTCATCCGAAGATCTCCAAGTGCCTTCAAAAGGGTTGGGGAGAAATAATTGTTCTTCTCTTCCCTGGTTTTAGAAACTGAGGCATGGGATGAGAAAGCCAGAAAAGTGCAACTTTCCCAGCTAATTTTAGCTATTTGAAGTCTGGATCTAAGCACCTAACTAAATGACCTGATTTTAATAAGACTGCTGGTCAAGTCTCTGGCGTAAAACCTGGAACCAGTCTGGCTCCTAAGGTCTGCAAAGGTGGCCTGGGTCTGGAGAGGAGCCTCCTTCACTTAATGTGGCGCTGCCACTGCAAGCCCTGCTAAGGTCTAGGAACAGGTGGAAGATAATGAGAAGGAATTTATCTAAATGTTTTTGAATTTAAAAGAGAAATAAAGAGTGTCTGTTTGGGTCAGTCTTGTTTGAGCCATGTGAGTTCAGTGCCCTTGGTAGCACTAGGGGATGGGGGCTGAGTCGCTCTGGATGTGGGAAGCAAAAGAGGATCTAGGCTTTTCAGCACCATTATCAAATCTCTGAAATTTATTTAGCAATAAACAGTGCAGGTGGTGAAGGGAAAGAGGAAATGGAGGTAACTGAAGCACCTGTGTTAACCCGAGCTGTGTACAGCTCCTGGGATGGGGAATCCTGCCAGGATGCTTTTGGCAGCTTGTGGACCATCTTCCTCCACAGGCGAGGCTGAAGCTGCGGCTCTGCTCCCTGTCCTGCTGCTGCCCCGCTCTGCTCCTGCTGCCCAAATAGAAAGCAAAATCCCTTGAAAGGAAAATGCTATCTCACTTCTGCAGCTGAGCAGTCTGCCGGGTCTCCAGGGTCAATCTATCTCACCAGGAATAAGCGGTGAAACACTTGCAGAAGTCACTCTTTGAATTAGATGGGCTTAGCTGGGATCCCAAAACTGAAGGAATCAGACCTGGGGACAGACAGAGCCTGGTGGGTGGTGCCAGGAGGTGGGAGCTGTCTCCAAATTGCCTGCCCAGGCTGGGAAGCTGCTTCCCCCAGCCCCACAGCTTGCAGTGCAGGGGCAGCAGGGACTCACAAGGAGTCAGCCCTTGTGGATATGTGTGTGGATATGATGCCAACCCCTCCTTTGTGATCAGAGTCTGTCTGTGAAATGAGATGAGCAAGAATGGCAATAAATGTTTTCTGGGACTGAAGGCTGGTCCCAGCCCTGGCACCTGCATCTTCTTCTTTGCATGCCTTATTTTGGTTTTGTGCCTGGCTTGTTCTCCTACAAAATCCCTCTGAGGAGGGATGACAGGGCTAGAAGATGCTCCCAAGACTCCTGTATCCCAAACCTGTATCACTTTGCGATGGAGCTCACAGAGTGATGGGGCAGAATCCAGTTCCTCTGATCACTCCTGTTTTTTGTTTGTTGGGTTTTTTTCACTCCCTCCCCATTTCAGTCACTCTGTGGCACAATCCTTCCAGCCTGGAAGCAGGAGCCATCCTGGTGGAGGCTGCCTGGCCCTCCCAGTTCCCTTTGTAGTGACTGCTCTCATAGGAAACCCACCTGCTTTTGCTCTTGTCATTTAGAGATGTCACCTCCTTGGGACGTCCAAAATGCACCTCCTGGCCCACTGGCACTCAGGGTGGCAGGGATCACAGCCACAGCACAGATGGGATGGGAAAGGCCAGATCAGGGGAAAATGAATTAGGACGTGCAGAAGTACCCTTGATCGGGACAGTAACCTCTAATCCGGCTCAGTCCTCCTTATTTACAGTTGCCGAGAGGGAAGGCAGGAGAAAAGCAGCCTGGCAAGATGCACAAAGCTGATCTCCTTCCCCCCCCAGCTGCTTTGCTCTCGCTAATGTATTTCCTGGCAGCACTCGCTGTCCCCGGAGCATTTGAGCACGGTCAGAGCGACTGTTCACAGCCAAAGGCAGGAGTGTCGGAGCAGGCACAGAGCTGAGACCATCTCAGGGGGTGACGGGAGTCCCCAGCCCCTCAGCATGGGATGCACGTGGGGAAACAAAGTGCTGAGCTCTTCCCTCTCACCTCCTCGGCTGGTGGAGCTGCAGGCAGGGAAACCTCCCAGCCCCTGTATCAGTGTCCCAGCCTCCCTGCTGTGGTGTTTCTGCCCATAGTGCTGGGCTGAAGGAAGGGCTGGTGCTGGGGAGGCTTCCCTGGGCTGTCCTGCTTGAAAACACTCACCCCGAGGTCCCAGGGCTGTTTTTCTTTAGCTCTGCAGTCAGTTAGAAGAGTGGGGACATCTGAGAGCACTGCCCTGTACGAAGACATGGGGAAAGACAAAGCTCCAAGGGATTTGGTTGCACCTTGTGGTGCTGCAGAGGAGACCAAAATCACCCCAAAGCCTCCCACACAATAAAATGAGGCATTTTACACCCCCAGTTGCAAACAGGCTTCTCCTTCCCGAGCATCAAGCGCTCCTGTAGCATGTGGGACCCGGGCTGTCCGGGGGCAGCAGCATTCCTGACGGCTGCTGCAGAATATTCTGGCATTTTTAATAAGGGTTGGTGTGGTCACTGCACTTGTTCCGGGCAAAAGCAATGAGAATTTTATGAGGTGTAAATGGATTGTGAGTGCCTGAAAGCATCCATGTCCCGCTCCACTCCCTGCGTGCACCTGCTTCTGCTCTTCCATTCCTCGGCCGAAGTATCTTGTCTCTTTGCAGACTCGGAGAAAAGATAAATAATAACACCACGAGATGCTCTAATCTGAGTTTTCTCTCCATGTTACTGCTGTTGCGGTTAAAACCCCCTTTTTCTGGCTGCAGGATTCATTAGGGTCCAGTCTCTGGGGTTCAGAGGGAAACCAGAACAACTGTTAATGAGGGAGCAGTAATATCTAGAGCTCGTTTTGAGGCAATAATGGAATAAAGAAGATGACAAACAGAGATCAGTCCCGTGCCTTGATGGCTTTATTTTCAGCCTCTTTCTTGCTTTTCACTTTATTAGTTAGAATTAGAACATCCATTTTGCATTAGAGGGCAGAGGATGAAATCACACGGGATCAGAGAGCTTCCAGCGATGGGCTGAGGTGGGAATTGGAGCTTTTGGAGAGTTTTCTCTGCAGACAGCAGAAGTGAGAAGCACAGGGGGAGCAGGAAGGGATGATGATGCTGTGAGGGAGAGGGAGATAGGACAGCGAAGAGCAGGAGCTGGGGCTTGCAGCCTCTTTAGCAAGGCTCGTAATTTGTTATTAATGGGAAAGAAGCTGCAATTTTTATTTTGTGGAAGTTCTTTTGTTCCACATTAATTTTTAAAGTCTGCTTTGCTCCCATTACAGCCTCCTGCCGGAGCATGGGACTGACTGGGAGGAGCTGCCCTTTGAAAGGCTTTGGGGAGGGACCATGTTTGTATCTGGGCTGGGGGAGCAGCACAGGGGGTGTGGGGTGATTCCTGGGTGCTGGCACCCCAATCCCACATCTCCATTCCCACACATCCAGCATCACCCAGGCCCTGGGGTGGGGGACGTGGAAGGTGCTGGGGCCGCAGTGGGCTGTGTGCCTTTGTTAGGTGCTGGGCCTTGATGAGGGCTTGCCTCCACACAGAGCTCTTTCTTAATTAACTCCATGTGCGGAGACACGCAGATCCTGGAACGGGAACAAGGTGCCCTTATTCCCCTATAAGCTTGTCCACACATGGAGTAAATCAATAGCAGCTCATCAGGAGCAGCATGTTGGCTGGAGATGCTGCCTAAGAATGAGTCACATTCAGAGAGGGGGGCAACCCCCCCAAAAAAAAACCTATTAAAAAAATAATAATCCAGAGCTGGATCTTAAGAATGGCCATCGTGTCTCTGGTGTGCCAAACCAAAGGGGCTGGCTTTGTACCGTGTCCTCTCTCCTGCCTGATAAGCCTTGCGGGTGAATTTTGCACCTTGAAGCCATAATTACATGCTGGGATGGGGGGGGCAGGGGGGGGCTGAACATCAGGAGACTCTCTGACTTTTAAACTGGTTGTGGGCTGGTGTGTCCACACCAAGAGCTCTGCAGCACGTGGTGCTGGGTTTAGTGCTTCTCCCCAGCCTGCCATCGCTTGCGCTGCCAGTGGCATTTCTGTGAGAGTTTGGGGTTTTTCCCCATATCCCTACGGGTTTCCAGTGAGGAAGTGATTTGGCTGGGAGCAAACAACTATGAGGGTATTTTGTGCTGCAAAAGGTTGTCCTTGTTGCTTTTCCCAAGCAAAAGCTAGCGAAGCTCAGGTGATATGTGGAAGATTGGGAACCTGTGGTTTTTGGTGCATTTTTCATGAAGATTTTTGAGAGATCAGAAGCATTAAGAAATTGTTCGATTTAAGGCTCCTGAAGTGGCCAAATACCTTGGCTGGGGTTTTCCAAAGCAGCCTGGGGCTGTGCCAGGACACAGTGGTGTGCGGGGCCGGATCCGTCCGTGGGAACAGGGCTCATCTTGCTGCTGGGTCCAGATTTGGTTTAATAAAGGTTTTGGAGAGGAAAGGTTTGAGAGGTGCTTAACAGGGGCTGGGTGCCAGAGCGTTTCCCACCTCAGTCCCAGCTGAGGGCCAGGTCACCAGCACTGGTCCCTGGGCAGGGCTCGCTGAAGGACACAGAGCCCCAAAGTGACAATATCCACCCAAATGGGCTCAAACCAGCCTCTTTCCCAAACATCTCAGCAGAGATGAGATTTGGAAGGGATGGGGAAATGGAGCCTCTGTGGCTGCAGGGGTCTCTCTACCCTGTTTCTTTCTGACACCAAGAAGTTCCCAGGGCAGCGAGGTCCCATCGCCCTCTGGGGCTTATTCTGTGGGAATGAATGAGTGAATGGAATAAATCCATTTTTAAATGCTAGGTTGCGACACCGGTGGCAGACACTGGAAGATAGAATTGGCTCAGTCCCTGCTCTCCTTTCACTGAGGTTTGGTTTGGGTGGCATCACGCTGGCAGTGTTGCCGGCACAGGAGCTGTGTGGGTCAGAGAGGACCCCGCTGCTGCGCTGGAGTCTCTCTGAGGCATCACAGCTGATGTGCCATCCGCTCTCTGAGCTTCCTGGCTTTTGTCAGCTGCTCTTGAAGCCTGACGCTAATTAAATGGGGTGTTTTGTCTTTAATCGACTCGCACTTGAGTCATGCTGATTGGAGGGTGCTGGGCAGATCCCTGCTGGTGGCACTGCGGGGTGGCAGGGCTGGGGTGGGATCCTCTGCAGGTCCTCAGAACCCACCCTTGGGTGTTCAGCACCCCTTAGCCCAGTGGGAGCTCTCCTGCATGCTCTCATAGTGCTGTGCCTGTACCCTGGCCAGCTTGTCTACTGATCCAAAAGCTCCCTCAGGGGGGTTCGCTGCACTTTGGGATCCCCAGACAGATCTGCGAATGCTGGGGTTTGCACTGCCACCCTCACCATCACCTCCTCTTGTACTCACCCAGAAAGGGGAAACCAGGGGGGCTGTGCCACCCCTGCACGCAGGTTCCATACTATGCACCTTGAACTTCATCAAAAAGCTGGGTGTTTTTTTTTTTTTGTGGCCTTTTCTAGGCTAGAGATATTCCATCAAAATTCTATTGTGCACACCCCGCTGTGGACCCTCTGCCTGCTTCTCAGGGTTGTGCATCTTCTCTCTGTGCCTAGCTTTGGCATTTCTTTTTGGCAAGCAGC